>MU184010.1:0-87371 GCA_016904865.1 Pissodes strobi
AAGTATTTTTATACAAATATATGCATTATCTTAAAACGCAATGTTTCCATTATTAAGGGTGAGCATCTTTTATCGCATGCCATTAAAAATGCACCTCGGAAACATGCATACTAAAAAATAGCATAATTATTATTCTTCTCGTCAAATCGAATTTGATTGTTCATATAAACGCATGTTGTTTCTTTTTTTTTAGGTACACGTGATGTTAATACTTGTATTTTTTCCGAAGTCACTGCATTTTATGGCATTTTGCCATTCTTAATTTTTCTACTTTTTCGAAAGTGTTTTGTGGAGCTTCAATAGGAAAAGGTGTTACATAAATTACGTCTCTGGATAAAAAATGCCGACTTAAAAAACAATATTTAATGTATTTTTTAATGTTCAAAAATCGTATCAATTTTCTATCGGTACATATTGTTACGTTTTTCCCGTGGGTTCTTAACAGAATTACAACTTTGCTATTTTCAACTACTACTCTCTTTATTTACTACCACTGTATACAATTTAACACTCTATACTACTCTTATAACTTTACAACTAATGTCTATTCAACACTCAATGATTAACTGAACTGAACTAACTAACATTCGCCTTAGGTCTGCTTATATATAATTTCAAATCTATCACGAATATTCGGGAAGTATTCCGAGGCCACTCTATATGATCTCGACGAGGCCATCGAGATAATTCCAGCGATCCCGAAACTTCGCGGCCGGCCGGGCGATGATTCATACAGACAGAGAAGTGAGCGGCACGGCGCGGCGGCTAGTTCTATAGGGTAGCACAAAAACGTTCGGATGGTTGTTAGCCGTGACATTGCCTCCCTCTTAAACCTAATCGTCCCGATCAGATACTGCATGTCCGTGGTATGATTTCAGTCTGTCGAGGTGAACAACTTTCAGTTTGCTTCTGGGACTACGCTGAATTGTATACACAACGTCATTAATTCGTTTGATGACTGCATAGGGTCCTTCCCATACTGGCGTTATCTTGGGAGATATTCCTTTCTTCCTTTGCGGATTATATAACCAGACTTTATCGTTCATCTGAAATCCCATAGAATTAGCTTTGAGATCATATCGTGTCTTCATTCGGTCACTGACTTTCTCCGTGTTTTCTCTGGCTAATTCATGGATGTATAGTAACTTTTCCTTAAGGGAGTCCGCGAAGTCTTGAATTTCCATATCCTGGTTGTCTGGCGTTCCGAATAAGTGGTCGCAGGGTAAGCGGAGTTCTCTTCCAAATAAAACCATGGCTGGTGTTAGTCCTGTCGTGTCATGGACTGCTGATCTATAGGCCATTAAAAATAGTGGTATGTGTTGGTCCCAATCCTTCTGATGTTCATCTACGACTTTTGACAAATGTTCTTCAATGGTCTTGTTAAACCTCTCAACCATGCCATCTGATTGTGGATGTAAGGAGGTAGTCCGTGTTTTATGGATGTTGACTGAATCACAGAATTTCTGGAAAACCTTGGATTCGAAGTTGCGTCCTTGATCTGAATGCAGCTCTAACGGAACACCAAATCTGCTGAATAGGTTATTAACAAGGACCTCTGCTATGGTAACAGCTTCTTGATTGGGGATTGCAAAGATTTCAGGCCATTTACTGAAGTAGTCAATTGCCACTAAAATGTACTTGTTACCATTATTTGTTTCTGGAAAAGGGCCAGCTACGTCAATGGCGATACGTTCAAACGGTATGCCCACATTATACTATTTCATTTTGCCCCTAGATCTTGTTTTGGGTCCTTGGCTTGCGGCACAGGTTGAGCACTGCCGACACCACGATTTCACATCCTGGCAGTAGTTGACCCAGTAAAATCTGTCGCGAATCTTGTCAATCGTTTTGTTCACTCCGAGATGAGCACCAGACTTTCCATTATGAACTTCTTCCAGAACTTCCGATATCTTCCTCCTTGGTACCACTAACTGTGTCTTCACTACTTTGCCATCGGCGCTTTCCCAGGCTCGTTTAAGAAGTCCATTTTCCACCACCAGGGAGTCCCACTGAGCCCACAGAGTTTTAAAAGCAAGTCCTTTATTTGATATCTAGCTCCAGCTTGGTCTTGGTTGCTGTTCTTCTTTAGCTCTTAGCAATAGTGCTGTTTCACTATCTTCAAGCTGATCCTTTTTAAGTTGCTCGGTGGCCCACTGCTGATGAACCTCAAATTTCGTTAGCCTAATCGGAGTAATTCCTTCTAGTTGATCTACTCTTTGGCAATGCTTACAATTATCCGCGCATGGTCTTCTGGATAAAGCATCTGCATTATTATGCAATCTCCCTGCTCTGTGCTTAACCTTAAAGTTATATTGTTGTAACTTTTCAAGCCACCTGGCTACCTGTCCTTCAGGTTGTTTCATATCCAAAAGCCATTTAAGTGCTGCATGATCAGTCCTTATCAGAAATTCTTGCCCATATTGATGGAAATGCTCAACAGACCGTACTATTGCCAAAAGCTCTTTTCGGGTTACACAGTAGTTACGTTCAGGTTTCGAAAGTGTTCGACTGTAGTATTCGATAACCCGTTCTTCTCCTGCTTGTACTTGAGATAAAACTGCTCCGATGCCGGTGTTGCTGGCATCCGTGTCCAATACAAATTTACCCTTTTGTTCCGGATATCCCAATATTGGACTAGAATATAGAGCCGCTTTTAATTTCCTGAACGCAGAATCACAGTTATGATCCCAGTTATAATTTGCTCGTTCTTCAGTGAGCTTATATAAAGGTGCAGCTATATTTGCAAATCCTTCGACAAATCTTCTATAATAAGTACATAAACCAAGGAAGCTCCGCAGTTCGTGTTTAACGCGAGGACGAGGCCAGTCTTTGATTGCTGTTATCTTTCGTTGATCAGTTTGGATTCCCTCTGATGACACGACGTGTCCGAGAAATTCAACTTTTTGTTGGAAGAGAAAACATTTATTTGGATTCAGTAGGAGCTGAGCATTCTTGATCCTAGTAAAAACTTCATGCAGGTTTTGTAGGTGCTCTTCGAAAGTTTTTCCCATTACCATTATATCATCAAGATAGACCAGGCATGTCTTCCAAGTGAGGCCTCGTAGAACAACTTCCATAAGACGCTCAAAAGTAGCGGGGGCATTGCATAGTCCGAAGGGCATAACTTTAAACTGATATAAACCACTTCCGGTAGAGAAGGCAGTCTTTTTCTTATCCTGTTCGTCAATGCCTACTTGCCACTATCCGCTCTTTAGATCGAGTGTTGAGAACCAATGAGAACCTGCTAGTGTCGTCAACGTGTCGTCAATTCTGGGAAGTGGATAGCTGTCCTTCTTGTTGACGTCATTGAGCCTTCTATAGTCCACGCAGAATCTGGTAGTCCCATCCTTCTTGGTGACTAAGACAACAGGAGATGACCATGGACTTGATGACTCTTCAATAATTCCATCTTCAAGCATTTTATCCACTAATGTGGTAACCTCTTGCTGCTTCGTCACTGGTAACCTTCGAGGATGCTGCCGTATGGGGTAAGCACTCCCAGTGTCGATTTTATGTTTTATGATGTTCGTTCTTCCAGTATTGCCATTTTTCTTTTCAAAGGCTGTACTCTGTTCTTTGATAAATTGTGTATCTCTCTTCAGTTCTTCGGAAGACAGATGTTGCCACGACTTCTGGAAATGTTCTAGGACTTCCTTAGGTGATGTTGAGGGTGTTACTTCTGACTGCGTTTCGCAACTGGTTACCCACTGCACCGGCTTGCAAGTGGCTATTACATCTCCTTTATTGATTTTGATGGAATTGGATGAAATATTTGCTATCCTTATCGGTATTTCGCCGTCGGTTTTGACTAGTGCTTTGCCTACGAGGTGTTTGCAAGGCAAATCGTGGTGTTGGATAAGTCCGATGCAGCCTCCAAAATCCTTCTCCAATTTCCCAAAAATTATCTGCTCGGTATTTCCGCTTATTCTGACAGTGCATGCCGCCACTACTTTAGTCGGTGTGCCATCGTCTGTTTTGTTAAGGATGAACTCTTCGGTGCCAAACTTCAGAAGATTAAGCTTGTTGTCAAAAGAGAATCCATGTTGACCGATGAGATCCATCCCCAAAATAAATTCGTCCCAGTTGATGTTCGATATCCATTTCCCCAAGTACTTCAGCTGTCTCACCGGTAACTGTACGTAAAGCTACATCCTTTGATATGGGTAGAACTTCTACTCTATTCACTCTGTTGGACCTTATCAAAGATACCGCGGCACCAGTGTCAACAGTAATTGTTATGGCTCTTCCGTTGATCTTTCCTGTAATTGTTAGACTGTCGGCGGCTTTTGCTAGGCTTTTTATGGAGACGATCCTGGGGGCTTTATCTTCTTTAGCCAACACCCGCCCCACAATGTTGACTAATTGAAGTTTTCCTGATTTGACTTGGAGGCCCTAGCGTCTCTGGATGGAGATCTAGACCGTAGTTGTACTCGGCAGTCTCTTTTGAAATTCCCAGTCCTGCCACATCTATAGCACTGATTTGATGTATTTCGGTTACGTGGCCTATCATCAATTGGCTCCCGGAATCTCCCTGTGGCCTGAAGAACTTCCGTTAGTTTCTTCAAAATTTCGCCCATCTCAGTTAATTCACAGCTGTTTGTCGACTTTTCTTCCTAGATGGATACGGCCCTAATTTTTGGCTTGGAGATGTTACAGGCCGCCTCGATTTCTAGGGCTCGACCTAAAGCTTCGCTGCTGTTATCAAATTTGGCTAGGCGTAGCATTTTCTGAGTTTCTGGATCTCTAATACCATCCACGAAATATTGGGCAGCAAGTTCCTCTTGAAATTCTTCTGTCGCTCCCGGGTAGGCCAATTGAATGAGACGTCTAATGTCTGCCTCAAATTCTTGCAGGTTTTCACCAGGCTTCTGATGTCGGGACTTAACTTGTGCCTAATAGAGCTGTCTTCTATGTTGGTCGCCAAATCGTCTCTCCAGGACAGCTACAAGTATGTCATATTTCCCCTGTTGACTGATGGGATTTGTCTGCAGTACTTCCAGGGCAGATCCACGAAGCGCTGCCACTAGTGATGTAGCCATTTCTTTATTATTCCAACCGTTGGCAACAGCAGCGGCTTCAAATTGCCTTTTGTACATTGTCCAGGATGTTTGACCGTCATAGGGTGGAGATTTAATATGTTGTCCTGTGCCGAATACCCTCTCGGTGGATCCTTGATTTTTTAGTCTGGAAACTTCTGCTTGTAGATTCTTCATTTCTTTCTGTACGTCTCCTACTTCTTTTTGTACAGTTACAACTTCTTTTTGTATATTGTTTACTTCTTTTTCAAATTTCTCATTTTGCCCGTCCAATATTTTCTGTAATTTTCCTTGCTCGCCTACAATTACTTCCAGCATCCATTTCTGCAGCTGTTCCTGTTCTGCTTGCCTTCTACCTTCAGCCTCTTCCCGTTCCGCTTGCCTTTTATCTTCTTGATCTTGTAAAATTTTCTGAAGCCGGTCCTGTTCTGCTTGTCTTTTGTCTTCTTGGTCTTGCAAAATTTTCTGAAGCCGGTCCCGTTCTGCTTGCCTTTTACGTTCATCCTCTTCCCGATCCGCTTGCTTTTTATCTTCTTGATCTTGAAAAATTTTCTGCTGCCGGTCCTGTTCTATTTGTCTCTCAGCATTTAGATTTTCCATGAAATCGGCCAACATTTTATTAGTTTGCTCCATTTCTGCCGTTTGTTGCCTTGTATTGACCATAGAATGTTATAAACTTTTACCAGAATCCACCAATCAAACGGTCTCGTTGACGTACTTGTACCTCTTCTTTCCTCGAAAAATACTTCGCAAGTCCGTTCCCTTCACAATCCGACTTCTGACACCAAATGTTTAAAACGGAAAATCAAGCATTAAAAAACTAGCAGATGCGCCACAGAAAGAAAACAAGGACCTAAAAACCCTCTCCCTCTCTCGGGGGAGCCGGTGTCCCCTAGCGAGCGCCTCCCCGGGTGGCGGATAGGGGAATGCTTCCCAGATGTGGGTGGTAGGAGGGAAATCAAATACCTCCCGCGGACCAACAGATTAGTGGGTGTCTGACTCCAGAGGAGCGACCCGCAACAGCGTCTGATCCAGATTGGGTGGCTGAAACAAAAACTGGCCAACACGTTCGGCAAGCGTGGCCTTTCAATGCCAAAACTTTCCAGACCCATGTTATGTTATGTTGAGTCTTAAAACTACATTACCCCAGGCGAGTAGAGTGAGAAACTCAGAATCTCTCACTGATAAATCTCGTGGATTCTGGGGGAGGCAAAAACTCAATATACCGAAACATAGATTCCATCCCACAAAATCTAATCCGTGTCGCAACGTATAACATCAGAACGATGAGAACAGTTGAACATCTTGAAATTCTGGAGAGAGAGCTAGAAAATGTAAAATCGGATTTATTTGGCCTAAGCGCGCGAGACCAGACTACAAGGAGGGAATGCAATTACACTAATCAGGACATTTGCTGTATTAGAGCAATGCCGATGTGGACTCTCATCTTGGTGACGTAGCAATCCTAATTAACAGAAAACTAAAGCACCTAATTACCAAGATGGAAGCCGTTTCAAGTAGAGTGATTTACATAATGTTAAAAATCAGCAAAAGATACTCCCTACAAATAATTCAAGTGTGTGCTCCGACAAGCTATTCAGAAGACCATGATCCGAACAATTCTGTGAGGACATAACAACAGCTCAAAGATTGGGAAACGCCAAGTTCTCTATAATCATAGGAGACTTCAATGCCAAAATTGGCCCAAGGACAGAGAATAATCCTCCAAATATATGAAATTTTGGATTAGGAAATAGGAATATCACAGGTGAAATGTTTATTTATTTTATTTATTATTTATTTAACTTTCAACGGGCAAGCCCAATAGCATACAAAGATCATAAAATACTAACTAGTATGCAACAATCTAAAGATAAAAATATAAGTATAAATTGCAAATATTAATAAAACTACACTATATATCTATTAGCTACCTACATGACTAATTCCATTCTAAGTATACTTAGACCTACTTAAACATACACATAAGAGAAAACAACAACAAACACAAATATGTTATACATTAAAGTCCAAAACAAACACTAGGATGACTGAAGAGTCTTTTTTATTTGGGGTAGAGAGGAGTTAAAAATATCTAGTTGTGAAAGAGATCCATTGGCAAGAGACATTGCACGGTTAATAGCAGTGTGTTGACCATAATATGTAGTACGATGTCTCTCCAATGAGAAGTCACGAGGTTGCCTAAATATTCGAGACGGAATATTAAAATTCACAACCAAAAGAAGCTCAGAGTAGCTCACATGACCCTTCAGTATCTTGCATATCATGAGTATGTCAAATGTGTCTCTCCTGTGCTCCAATATGTGCAGGGATAAAATTTGCCGAATTTGTTGATAGTCTAAACAATCCGATGGAATGCCCAGTTTATAGCCTATATATGTAAGAAACTTATTCTCAACTCGTTCAATTGAGTTTATATGTGTTCTGCAATGTGGAGACCAAACACAGCTATTGTCTTCAAGTTGAGACCTCACCAGAGATGTGTATAAACACTTTAGAGCCATTATGTTTTTAAAATCCCTAGTTTGACGCTTCACAAAACCCAGTATTTTCAAAGCTTTATTACAGCATGAAGATATATGTTCAACAAATGTCAATTTTTGATCGAATATGACTCCTAAGTCCCGTATGCTATGGACATTTTGATTTATTCTTCATTCACAAAATAATCATTTTGATGAGATACCGTTTTTTTTTTGAGAACTGAATATACTTACATTTGTTGCCGTTCAATGTCATTTGATTCCTGACACACCACTCCTTCGTCATAAGATCATCCTGCACGTCTCTGTCAGTATCCATTGAGTTTGTAGATTTAAAGATTTTTAAGTCATCTGCATATAGCAAAAAATTACAATGTTGGAAACAAGAACCTATATCATTGATGAACAGAATGAATAAAAGTGATGCAAGATGACCTCCCTGAGGCACCCTAGAGGTGACATTAATGCTATCAGAGTTAAAGCATTTCACTCTAACTACTTGCTTTCTGCCTGTCAGATAAGAATAAAACCATTGAAGTGGAGACCTAGACAACCCATACATTGCAAGCTTATCAATCAGCAATGCATGACTCACCCTGTCAAAGGCCTTGGAAAAGTCAGTGTAGATTGAGTTAACCACTTGACCAGACTCCATGGCTCCTGACAGAGCACGCTCATACAGTAGCAGATTTGTCGCTATTGACCGTCCACCAATACATCCATGTTGCTCCTCTATAATGACATATTTGAACTTTTCCTTCAGAAAATCATTCACGAGAGACTCGAAGATCTTTGGAAAGTGAGATAATAAGGTAATAGGATGGGAATTTTCAACATTCCCTTTGTCACCAGTGTTCTTAAATATTGGTCGAAGATATGAAAATTTCCAGGACTCTGGAAAAATTTCACTGGAAAGTGATTTATTAAATAGTAACCACAAGGGCCTAGGGAGAGCAAAAGAACAGGTCATAATAAAGATTGGGGGGATCCCATCAGGCCCTGGACCCTTATTAATATCAATATGATTTAACCTGTCGAGAACTTCACTAATTGTGACATGAAGGTTGCACACACAGACCATGTCCGTAAAAGCAAAAAGGTAAGGATGACTCGCAGCCAACAATTCATTATTAGGTGGTGCATAAACAGAAGAAAAGTGTTGAGCAAAAAAAATTGCAATTCCCTGTCCCTCAGATGTTACTTCACCACGATAGCAAAAGGTACCAGGCAGCTCCCGACTTTTTGTTTTCACACTAATATACCTCCAAAAATTTTCTGGGTCATTCAACACACTGTTTTCAGTTGCCTTAATATATACTGAGTAACAAACTTCTGTTTGAGCTTTACATGCTCTTAATTGTGAAAATTAATTATAATGAGAAACACTACCCGTCCTTCTGTAATTTCGATGCGCAATTTTTTTTTCGATGGTAAGACTCTTCAGCTCCGAACTAAACCATATTGGGTATCTAAACTTATTTTTTACTTTTCTCTTAGGAGTATGAAAATCAATAGCCTGAGAAACAACAGCATGAAACACATTTACATCACCGTCAATAAAACTCTTTAGAACCTCATCCCAATACACACTCAACAACAACAACAGCTCTAAAATTACATTTGTCAAAATCATAACATTCCTCCTCATACTCTAAAAAATCACAGATGGTATCACTCTTTATATTTATCGCTAAAGCTGGATTATGCCTATCACATTTTAATAGAAGATCAGAGGCTAATTCTACAGAGTCAAAACTATTATCAGTAAACACTAAATCTAAAAATATTCCATTTACATTTGCAATGTTATTAATCTGAGATAGATTAAGAAATGGGAAGGTCTCAATAATTGATTCAGCTGCTGGACAGTATCCCGTACACATTGTTCCCAATGTATCATTTGCCCATCTAAGTTTTGGCAAATTATAGTCTCCGACTATACACAGACCATAGCCCTCAAATTCTTGTGCTACTCGTTCAGCTGCTGTGCAGTGAAGAGTATATTGCTCTGCATTGGAAGCAGGTGGAATATAAATACAGCAGAACAATTTCTTAAAGGAATCACACTCCACAGCAATCCATATTTCCTCAGATAGTTCACTGGAGACATTAATTAATCGGGACTGAATTTCCTTGCGGACAGCTATTAGTACACCTTCATTATACTTCTACCAGTCTGTATGACATCTCGATCTTTCCTATAAATACTGTAGTTGTACATTCCAAGCTCTGCATCTGTATACGCTTCATTGAGAGAAATCTCACTCATCATAATTATGTCATAATCAATCATTGTTAGACACACTATTACATAGGTCAACCACCTTCGTTCTTAATCTATTGACATTCTGATAATAGACACTTAACGAGTGTCTCTTAGGAAGTTAGTTTCTTGGTGGTCTTCTTGGTTGGCGCTGGCCCCTCCATAAAAAGGACCAGTTTTTTCTGACAATCTTCCATTTCTCCTTTGATGTGTAAAGTCTCTAACTATTTTATGAGGAGGCCAAAATTCTTCGCTTTTAAGTTGATTTTCATACGAGCGGGGAATACTTAGCTTAAAGCTGTTGTAGTCTTGCCCATGGTGCAATAGAGTCACATTCATATCCCTGTCAGAAAGTTCAAGTATTTTATCTGAAATATATCTCAAAAGAGTTTGGTTTGTCGCAGTAGTAATGACTCTGCCAACATAAAGTATTTTCTGTATGTCCTGTGAAAGCATTAGACATTTGATCCCCACCCCCACCATTAGAAGAAATCTGAACACCAGAAAGAGATGAACTCGAAGATGACTTAATTTTCTTAGCATTTTCATTCTGTCTCGAAGCGGGAAGTCCTGAATTGTTATTTTTTTGTACAGCCAGTGCATTCTCAATATCACGATTCACCTGACTTAGAGTTATTTTCGAAGAATTATTATTCTGTTTCTTGGTTTTGTTAAAACTATTGATGGGTTGCGTGTCTGTTTCCTCCACATTATCCTTTTGAGCAGTTTTAATCGATCGATTGTCCTCGATAATTTCGATGTCAGTAATATTGATATCGATACCAAGTATTTCTAGATTTGCAGTTGGCAGTACTGCTTGGTTTGTCATCCTTTGAAGACAAGCGCCGATGACAACAGGATCATTTGATGACCTAACCTCAATTGTTTGTTTATCTTTACAATGTTCGTGATTTTCAAGCCTTTTTTTAAGGAAACTATAATTTCTCTTAATAAATCATTTTTTTCCTGCATTTCAAGTACCAAGATGCCTAAAAGGTTATTATTCTTCATGTACATACCAAGTTTTTCATCCGATGTCAAACCCGCGTCCATTTTGTTGCAGTCGGGACATAACAGTTCATTTATTGCTACTATTTGGAAACCAGGGCTTCTAACAATACATCCACTGTGAAAACACTTCATGCATTTTATGCACTTAATGGTTTCTTTAAATGTTTTATCACAAATACTACATTTTATTGAACTTAAAGTATCATCAAACAAACTAACATCCACCATATTTAACGTCAACGTCATATGTTACTTAATTACCTCCAGCAGCAAGGTCTATACTGCCTCAATATCTTCTAAAGAAATCTTCCCAAAGAAAGTGGACTTGGACAAGTCCAGATGGCCAAGTTAAAAATGAAATCGACTATATAATTTCCAAAAGGCGTCAAATATGCCTGAACGTAGACTTGCTGAATAATTTCAATACAGGAAGTGGCCACAGATTGGTTCGAGCAGATAATCAACGCTAAACTTGAGAGGCGAAAGCTTATCCAAAAGAAGACTTACCCAACTACGGATACCCTAAAGGCAAATGAGACCGAATATCGAACAGCCTTAGAAGCAAAAAACCGGTAAGCAACCTAGAGAAATGAACCTGAACCAGCTATCGACAACAACAAGGGGTAATAGTATCCAAGCAGCAACAAAGAAGATCTGCTCGAGACCAAAGTCAATAAAGTCGAAATTCAGCCCTAAAACTTTGGAGCTACTAGATCAGAGAAGAAAAACAAACAGAGATTCCAACGAATATAGGGTGTTGTGCAGAACAATAAACAAGGAAATTCGAAAAGACCTAAGGAACCATAACAGCCAGCTAGTACAAAGAGTAATAGAAAATAACTCTAATATGAAAGTACTCAAATCACATATGTTCAAAGGAAAGAAAAATTGTTCAAAATTAAGAATTAAATGGTAGAATTGGTTACGAGCAAGCAAGGAATTATTTGTGCAATTCAGAGCTTCTACGAAGATCTGTACAGCTCGACTATACCAAAACCAGAAAGGAAAAGACATAAAATTCAAAATGTCGGCTCAGAAGAAATTTCCGAAATAACGAAGGCAGACATACGAAAGGCGCTAAAACAAATGAACGGAAAAGCCCCAGGACGAGACCACATCACCGCTGAAATGCTGAAAATGTGAGGGGCTGCTCTGGAAAAGGCACTTTGCGTCTTGTTGAATAGATGCATCGGCGAGGAAAGAATCCCTGAATCCTGGCAAAATGCCGAGGTTATCCTGATTTTTAAAAAAGGGGATAATATTAACATCGCCAAATATCGACCCATTAGTATCCTGTCCCACATGTATAAACTCCTGTCTAAAGGTTTAACGAGCCGCCTAACGAATAAACTATATTTTTACCAACCCATTGAAAAAGCGGGATTTAGGAAAGGGTTCAATCCGATCGATCATCTGCAAACATTTCGGAGTTTGATAGAGAAATGTACAGAGTATAACATCCCTATAAACCTGGCATTCGTCGACTATGAAAAGGTTTTCGACCCTGTTGAAACTTGGGCGATCTTGAGAGCAATGGACAACGCGAGAATAGATACGAGAATACGCAAAACTTATAGAAAATATCTATATAAACGCTACAATACAAGTTGTCATTGACGAAGACATATCGACAGATAAAATCAAGCTGGGAAAAGGGGTACGCAAGTAGACACTATATCACCAAAGCTGTTTACTTTAGCGATGAAAGACACTTTTAAAAATCTACTATGGCAGAATAAAGGTATAAATATTGATGGAGTCTACCTAAGTCACCTTCGTTTTGCGGATGATATAGTGGTTATTGGTTGTGACGCCAATGAGCTGAGGTGCATGTTAGAAGAACTACAAGCAGCATCAAAGCAGATTGGACTTAAATGAATTTGGGGAAGACAAAAATAATGACCAATGAGGATGTTAGAGTCAGCATAGAAGGGAAATTTCTTGAGATTGTCGACGAATATGTATATTTAGGTCACACCATCAGGCTGAGAAAACAAAATCAAGCAGCGAAAATATCTAGAAGGATAGGATTGAGTTGGGCAGCCAGCATTCGGCAAACTGGGATATATTCTAAAATCCCAAAGCATTCCTATCAATCTTAAAAGGAAAGTATATGATTCCTGCATTGTACCAGTAACAACTTATGGTATGGAAACAGTAACTCTCACGGAGAAAAGTGCAGATAGGCTCAGAATAACACAGAGAGCGATTGAGGGTGCTATGATGGGGTTCAGCTTGAGAGATCACGTAAGAAATTGTGAGATTCGAGGGAGAACAAAGGTTGTCGATGTCCTCAAACGAATAGCACAGCAAAAGTGGCGATGGGCAGGTCATGTGGCAAGGCAGGGTCATTCAAATTCCAAATGGACAAAGAGAGTAATAGTTTGGCGTCCAAGAACATCGAAGAGAAGCGTGGGAAGGCCCCCAAAACGATGGCGGGACGACTTCCAGAGGATAGCAGCATTGTATAATATACAATGATAGCAGGAAGTGAATGGATACAGACTGCCCGAAACAGACAAGTGTGGAGATCACTGGAAGAGGCCTACATTCAGGAAGGAGTGGATGAACATAGGCTGAGAAGAAGAAGAAGAAAAACCCAAAAAGCCACACTAGAAGTGAAAATTAACAAATACCAAAAGGTAAACAACTCTTTTCAAAGTCAAGTAGAGGACTCGAACATGCAGGAAAAAAACAGATAGGAAAGCCTGCACCTCGAAGTAAAGTATCTGAAACAACCCCTAGAAGAAGTACAGGGCAAAAACTTGATATTGGAAGAGAATAATAAACTGCTGCGTGACAAAATAATTTGCTGGAAAAGCAAAAAAAAACCAGATTGTAAAAATCTTGATGAAACGTATGTTGCTAATAAAAACTCAGGACAAGAGGACGGAAAAAAAATCCCACTAACCTCGCCAAGCCCACAAACAACTGCGCAACAAGAGGAACCAGAACATGACGGAAAAAAGCAAGAAAATGTAGCGCAGGAAGAGACTTTAACACTACACAAACACCTCGAGCCTAATCAGCGACATGTTAATAGTCAACAAGACAAAAGCAAAGAAAAAATGTAGACACTATCACACATAATACAAATAATGAAAACAACTGGGAAGTTTAGAAGAGCCACACGCAAAGAAGGCAAACTCAAACCGGGCCGGATCCAGTGCTTGGTGAAAATATGTCATTTGGCCTAAGTGTTGCTAAAATCAGGTTTAGATATAAACGTTGACCTACTTCAACTGTATGAATTTATCAGAAACAACGCAAATGTTCAAAGTAAGAGCGAAAAAATTAAAATAAGGAAACAAAAATACCAAAGTTCATTTAAAGTTTAAGTAGATATTGTAGACAAAAATAAAATCAAGAACCCACAATTGTGGGGAAAAGGGGTTGTAGTGAACCATTTTATGCATCTAAGACGAGGTCTATAAAGGAAAGAAAAAATATTAAAGAAACAGACAATGAACTAAATGTATTTATGCAAAACATACAATGCATGAGAAACAAAACTCTTGAGCTTGAGGTAGCCATAAAAATTCTAAACAAAGAGCAGGACATAATTTGTATAAATGAGCACTGGCTTAAACCAGGGGAGGAGGATTCTGGATACAGAATGGTGGCATGCTACAATAGAAAAAAATAGTGAACATGGAGGCGTCTGTATTTTTGTTGAAGAAAGCAATGTCAATTTTGAAGAACTACGTAACATCCAAACTCATAGTATTGAAGGTCAAATCGAGGTATGCGGTATAATAAATAAGAAAACAAATGTAATTATTTTAAGTATTTATACGTCTTGTCTTGGACATTTTAATATGTTTTTGAACAATAAATGAGTACTAGTTTATGTAATTCATCTGAGAATTTTAAGATTATCGTTGCGGGTGACCTGAATGTGAATTTGTCAAGGGAAAGCAATTCATATGAAAATAAAGTCGAGAAACAAAGACTTCTTGATCTTCTACACTCATTTAATTTTGTACAGTCTATTCAATATAATATTTCTGGTTAAAAGAATTCGGGTGGGAAACAATAAAAATAGAAATTGGATACCAGAGGGTATTAAAACTTCTTCTAAAAATAAAAGACTTGTTTTTCAAAAAATGGCGACAAGGCGGGTGAGCAGAGAGTATTACAAACATATTCAAGTGTGCTAAAAAAAGTAATAAGTGAAACAAAAAGAATGGAAAACTCAAAGTTTATCCATAAATCACAAAATAAGACAAAAGCAACATGGTCTCTCATAAAAAAAATCTAAACCTTACAAATGAAACAACAAAAAAGAAATCTCTTATAGATTGTGTTAATAATGAAGATAATAAGAATTTTCTAAATACCGTAAATCACTATTTAACATTTGCTCCGATGTCAACCAGGGAAGGCAGTGTGATTTTAGGAAAATTAAATCTTGTGACAACAGTATTTTCTTTGCTCCGGTAACACCACTAGAAGTGAAAACGAAATAAAGAAATTAAAGATACAAATCTACAGGATGTGATGAGATTCCGGTCTCATTTCTGAGGCATTCCTCCGGTCAAGTCTCTCGGCCACTGGCTCATATCATTAATCTTTCCTTCCAGTCTGGGATCTATCCATCACTGTTGAAGGTTGCTTTGGCGAGACCAATATACTGAAAAGGGGATCAAGCTGATGTAAACAATTATAGATCCATATCCTTGCTTTCAAATATCAATAAAGTATTTGAGATACTAATCTATTCTAGACTAGAGAACTTTTTAGAAAAACAAAACACATTTTCAGACAGACAAAATGGTTTTAGAAAGGGGAAAAATACAGTAAGAGCTACTTATCAAGCACTAGAAAAAATAATAGAATCTCTAAACAGCCATAGAGCTACTATGGCCACCTGTTTGGACTTATCGAAGGCATTTGACAGTGTGGATCATGGTATCCTATGCACAAAAATTGATCTTCATGGAATCAGGGGGATTCTACTTAAACTCCTTCAATCATATATCTCTGGACGGAGGGAGTGCATAGTCGATGCCACCCAAACTAACCCACTGCTGTACACCATTTACACAAATGATATAACCTCGGTTTCTGTTTGCAGATGACACCAATGGAGTGTGCAGTGAAAGCACAGATGTTGAGTGCCAGATTCAAGTGGTTGTTTGAATGGTTGAGGGACTGGGGAACTGGTTCAAAATGAATAACTTAATGCTAAACATAAACAAAACAGAAATAATTGATTTCAAAATCAGACCCACTGATAAAAAAAAAACATAAGATTGAGTAGCACAGAACTTAGTACGGAGGAATCGGTTACATTTCTGGCAGTCACTTGGGATCGGATATTGGACTGGGGTGTTCATATTGATTTCCTTGCAGCAAATATGTCAAGATACTGCTTTGCCTTAAGGCAAATTAAAGACCAGGTTGGCCTGACTGCGGCTCTCTCAGCGTATCACTCGTAAAATACATTCAGTCTCGTATAAGATATGACATTATTTTGTGGAGTAATTCACGAGACTCAAATAGAATTTTTATTTTACAGAAAAGATGTCTAAGAGGAATATTTAGTATACCTTTTAGGGAATCCTGTACAAACAATCTAAGAAAAGAAAAGGCAAACTATACTTTTGTGCAAAAAAATATCACCCATAGCATTTTGGATGTGTGGAATAAACTTCCCCAGAAATTCAGACAAAAAATGCCTAAGTTGATCAAGCAAGAACTAAAGAATTATCTGATGCAAAAAGCTTTTTACAGTGTGGAAGAAAAAAGATAATATAACTCTTGGGTGATATTTATTGATAAATTTGTCAGCTTCTCAGGATACCATTCAGGTTACTCGCAGGATTTTAATTATTAGATATTGTCCAAATTTGTATGAGCCAATGCATACATCGCCACTGCATATTGTGTTAATTTGTCTTATGAATAAGTTATTTACTCGGTTTTATCTGTTTGTATTTTTTTTATATTTGTTCAAATTCAAATTCAAAATTCAAAATTTTATTCAGTAGTTTGCAAAAGCAGCCATAAAATGGATATACACGTCAATAAAACCTAAAACTAAACTAAAAAAACTAAGACAAAAAAGAAACAAACACAGATGAAAGATAACATGACAAAAAAATGCGAATAAGCAGAAAACAAAGATCCTACTTAGTTAGACATCTCGTCGCTTAGAAATTCAGAGATTGAGTAGTAACCTTTCCCCACTAAAATATCTTTGACTTTTTTCTTAAATAGATTTGTCGGTAAATCACTGACACTCTCTGGGAGTTTGTTATATAAAGCACCCCCAAGTAGTCTGGAGAGTTCTCGAACCTCGAAAGTTTATGTTTAACCGATACATATTTATCAGCATTTCTAGTGTTGTAGGAATGAAATGATGAGTTTTTTGGAAAAGCATGTTCCTGAGATTTTATGTATAAAAGAAACCTGCAGATAAAAATACTAGGAAATGTCATTACTCTTTTATTTAAAAAGGTAGGCTTACAGCTTTCAGTTGGTTTGTTGTTGAAAATAAGTCTCAGGATTCGCTTTTGGCCCCGAAAAACTCTCAGCCACTCAGCACAGTTGCCCCAAAGTACAACGCTATAATTTAAGTGACAATACACTAGCGAGTAATACATGTTTAACAGACTCTCTTGATTAATTAAGTGCTGGAGCTGGAATATTGCATAATAGGCTGTGTTTATCTTTTTGCATATATGGTCTATTTGGGGCTTCCAGGTAAGAAACTGATCGACAAACAATCCCAGAAATTTACAGAACTCCCCTGCGACAATAAAATCCAAAGGGACTTCTGAGGAATTGGCTCTGCACCTAAAGTTTATATATATCGTTTTTTGAGAGTTTAAAATTAAATTATTTTGAGAACACCAGTTTTCAAAGTCGGTTGCTACTATTTTTGCTGCATGCCTGATGTCCTCAGGAGTGAGCCCCGAGACCACCATAGAGGTGTCATCTGCGAATGTGACAATCCGGCCTTGACGAATATAGTAGGGCATGTCATTGATAAAAAGTAAAAAAAGAAGTGGTCCCAGAATGGACCCCTGAGGAACCCCCATATCAATGTCAGCAAACTCTGATGACTCATTATTAATCTGGACGTACATCTAGTACTTGAAGTTTATTGTAAGCATAGTAATTTTTGACAAAATCCACACCTATAGGGTAAAATGATGTAATGCACTTTAATATTGTAATGGATTTAATAAAGATGCTATCTATCTATGCAAATGAGAAAAAATACATACAGAGTGTGGAATGAAACAATTGCACTTTTGCAAAAATTTGTTAAATCCCGAAATTTTTAAAACAAAATTGTATTTTTCTGTCTTCACTGATTGATATTTGAAGTAATGCAAAAAACTGCATAAGTGTTAACGATAGCAGCAGGACTTCAAGAATTATGAGTGCTTCAAAGCTAAAATTGTGGCAGATGCACAAGTTTCTTTGGAAAATTCGTGAATAAACCAAAACTTCAATTTCGGAGCAGTCTAATTCAATTATTGATATTCTCCAGTTGAGTTAATGCTCAAAAATTGAAGTTACGCTGCATTCTAAATGTTTGTTTTTCGATATATCGACATTGTATGTAATTGTTAACGATTGCAACAGGACTTCAATTTTGAAGCAGTCTAATTCAAGCATTTTTCTATCTCACAGTTAAGTCAGAGTGCTCCAAAATTAAAATTGTGGCAAATGTGGAAAATCGTGAATAAACCAAAATTTCAATTTTAGAGAAGGCTAATTCAATTATTGGCGTTCTCCAGTTGAGTTAATGCTCGAAAATTGAAGTTATGGTGCATTCTACAGGTTTTTTTTCGAATATGTCGACATTTTTATGGCAGTTTACTATGGCAACAGAACTTCAATTTTAGAGTAGTCTAATATAATTGACGTTCCTCCCACAATTAAATTACAGTGGCCCAAATTAAAAATTGTGGCGTATTCACAAGTTTTTATGAAAAATTCGCCAATTCGTTAAAACTTCAATTTCGGAACAGTCTAATTCAGTTAGTCTCCAGTTATGTTAATGCGCGAAAATTGAAGTTATGAGGTATTCACAAGCTTCTTCCATGAAAAACTCATATATAAACGACTACTTCAATTTTGCAACAGTTGAACTTCAATCATTGAATTACACTGCTCAAAAATTGAATTTGTGATGTTTGTAAAATTTATTTAGGAAATTCTGCAGGAGCTTAATTTAACTAATATCCTCAGTTGAACTACACTGCTCCAATATTAGTTACGGTGCATTTAATTTTTTTTCTAAAAATTCGTGAATTTACCATAACTTCAATTTTGGGACAATATACTTCAACTGGTACGCTCACTTGCTCCAAAATTGAAGTGCTGCATTCCTATTTTTTTCCACAAGTTCAGCTTTTCAACTGGTGTCCTCAGTTGAACTAAACTGTTCAAAAATTGAAGTGGCACAGCAAGTTTTCCCATTGAAAATTTGTAATGTATTTCAGGTTTCTTTGTAAATAAAATTCATGAATACACTATAACTTCGATATTTAATCTTATAATCAATTGGTATCATCAGTTAAATTAAACTATTCCAAAACTTAACTTCTACATCCATAAGTTTATGCAATGGAAAATTCGCGAATAAAGCACAACTTTAAGATTACAGCAGTTTAGTTCAGCTACGCTGTTGTAAAATTGAATTGGAGCTGTAGTGCATGGTAAATTTGTAAATATACTGTAATTCGTGTAAAGTGTTACTTCAATTTTGTAGCGGTCTAATTCAGCTGGTCTCGGTTGAATTACACTGATCCAGAATTGAATTCGTGAATACACGGTAACTTCAATTTCGGAGCATTATAATTCAACTAGTATCGTCAGTTAAAATAAACTGCTCCAAAATTTAAGTTCTGCATTCCGAAGTTTCTTCCATGGAAAATTTGCAAACGTATCGCTTCTAAAACTTTGCCGCTGCGTAATTTAGCTATTATTATCTTACAGTTCAATTAAAATGCTTTAAAATTGAAGCTGTGGTGGTTTCATAAGTGTCTCTCTTGGAAAATTCTTGAATACAGCACAATTTTAATAGTGAGACAGCTAAATTCAACTTTGTTGTTGTAGCAGGTTAATTCAACTGCTAACTCCTAATTGACTGCTCTAAAATTGAAATTACGGTGCATTTCAAGTGTCTGAAAAATATGTCGTAGTTCAATTTTGGAGCAGCCTAATTTAACTGGTGTCTTCTTCCTCGAGTTGAATAAACTGCTTCAAAATTGAAATTGTTGTGCTTTCATAAGTTTCTTCCATGGAAAATTTGTAAATACTCCAGCACTTCAATTTTGCGGCTGCCTTATCTAGAGGTGTTAGGCCTAATTGAATTAGACTGTTCTAAAATTGAATGTTTGATGCAATCTCATGTTTATTTGGAAAATTCGTTTGCGCTGGCTCACTATCAGGTATGATGCATTCTCAAGTTAATTGGAACAGCAGCAGCCTGGTTCAACTGTTATCCCGTACTAAATTAAAGTGCTCTACAATTGAAGTTGTAGGACATTAACCAACGTTGCATGGAAGACACTTGTAACATATTGTTATGGTTTCTTCTATGCTATGATAGAACATATCCTTTATAAAACTTGCTCATCGAATTTAGTATTTATTAAAGAGTGTTCTTATTTTATTGCAGGTAAAATAAAATATTCGGAACGGGTATATGACGCGTGCATGGAGGCGTTCGACTGCCTGCCCCTCGCGGCGCTCATGAACCAACAGTTCCTCTGTGTACACGGCGGTCTGTCGCCGGAGATACACAATCTAGACGATATACGAAAGGTAAGTTTTTATTATTATTTAAGATAATATTTATGACAGTGCCAAAGTATGTAAAAGTCGGGTGCATGCTCAATATTTTCAAATGCCATAGCTCGAAAGATTTCAAAGACAATGTGTCATTATTACCCACATTAAATTGAATGTTACTTACGACATCAGATGGCATCCACTTGAGTGTTCTTTAATGTGCGCAAAAGATACACAGAGTGTTTCGAAAGATACGGGCCAAATTTGAAAGTTTTATTCTTTAATACAAAATAATTCGAAAACTTTACAATTTATGTTCTAAGCTCTTTCGTCTGAGAAAAATGAATTTTTTAAGAAATTTTTAATACCTAGTAAAAATAGAGAGTCCAAAGTCAAGATCCAGCGTTCCACAAAGAATGGCCTACATGATTCTCTCATTCCAAGCCCATACATGAATCTTAAAGCTCTCTGAAGAACAAACATGGAGTTGAACAAATACTGAGAACAGCTACTCTAAAATGCAATCCCATATCTGAGATGGGACTCTATGAGGGAAAAATAAGTCATTCGACAACAATGCCTCGTGATAGGAAGTCCCGCATTGTGAGCACAGCAAGAAATCAAGATCACATTCGAACAAATATAATCCAACAGTGTAGAAGTCAAGTAGTGGGGTCAGAGACATGCATATTAAAAATGCATTTTAAAAATGCATCAAAACTTGAATTTCAGAGTAGTGTAAATAAACTGAGGACATCAGCTCAGTTAGATTGCTGCAAAACTAAAGTTGTGGTTTATACACGAATTTTCAATGGAAAAAACGTGTTAATGTTCCATTTCAATTTTTGAACATTTTAATTCAACTGGAGGCATAAGTTGAAGTAGGCTGTTGCAAAATTTAAGTTGTGGTTTATTTAGTCATGTCTACTTTTATGAGGTGACTCGGTAGATAACCTGTGCTATGTTTGAAGAAATTGAAAATTATGAATTATGAACTCATGCTCGTTTGAGAAATACAAAGGTAAAATGAAAAATTGTGGCTTTGATAAATTATCCATAATTTTCTTAATAAATTATCCGAACCTTTTGTATGGCATTTTTTTTTGTTTTTATGTAAAATTTATAGTATTTTTAATAAAATGTGTCCAAGGTCAGGCCAAACATGTGTTACCTAGTATAAAAGCAGATAAACCTATTATTTATTTTTTGTAAATGAGTAAGTAGGTTATGAACAGAGTAAAATTTCAAACTTGATTTATATTAAATATTGTTTAATAAATTTTGGAGCACTTTAACATAACTAAGAATGTCAGTTTCGTTATAATGTTCCAAAATTGAAACCTACTGAACCTATTTTAAGTTCCCGTACTTTTAGTAGAGCACCTCCCCGTCCTTTTTTTTAACTGCGTGCCCACACTTTCGATAAAGAAAAAGTACGGGGACGTACTCCACTAACTCATGCTAGTTGCACAAGAATAATTGTGCTAGTTAGAAACTAGATGCTTAAGGCACCGGACCGGAAAGAATGGCAAAATATGAGAGAGGCTTTTGTCCAGCAATGGACAGTATAGGCTGATGATGATGAGTTTTAAAACACGGTCCCTTATTTTTTTTTGTACTTGCCCATACTTTCGGAAATAGAAAAGTATAGAGACCTATTTTACGTTACCGTACTTTTTGTAGATCACCCCCCTTGCTACTACGTGTCTACACTTTTGGGAAAGAGAAAAGTACGAAGACGTATTATTATACGAACCTATGCTCATTATAAAATGTAGGTAGAATATAAAATTTCTCATCAAAAATGCATATTATAAAAAGAGCACAGAAGCTCGAGGAGGTAAATTTTAACTGCAAAATCTTCCCGCCAAAAAGATCAGAAAGAAAATTGTATATCATCTGTCTGACATGTAATATGCTTTAATCGGCAAAATATAAATTTTCTCCTACCAAAAATACATATTATACCAGGAGCATAGAAGCTCGAGGAGGTAAATTTTAACTGTAAAATGATCCCCAAAAAGATCAGGAGCAAAACTGTATATCTCGCCTATATTTCACCTAATATCCATTAAATCGACCAAATAAAAAAAATTATTATCAAAAATACATATTACACCAGGAGCACAGAAGCTTGAGGAGGTAAATTTTAACTCTAAATGTTCCCGCCAAAAAGGTGGCCGAAAGGCTCATCTTGCCGAGAATTAACAGGATAGTAGAAAAGCTTCATATTATACTACCGCAGGGGCAATTTGGCTTTCGCGGGCAGCATGGCACCATCACGCTGGCTGCGAGAATAGCCACTGATGTTTATAAAGGCTTCAATAGCAGGCAGTCGACAGCACTGCTGCTGCTCAACATTGAAAATGCATTCGACAGGGTATGGCACGATGGGCTGCTGTACAAGCTTTTGGCAAAGTACAGCATGCCACTGTACTGGATAGCGCTCATCGAGTGGTATCTTGCCGGACGCTCTTTTACCACTAGAATTGGCCACCATACCTCGTCTAGCAGAAGACTGCTTGCGGGGGTGCCACACTTCAATATTTTTATAGCAGATATCCCGTCTTGTTCTAAAGTCCAGAAAGCCCTCTTTGCCGACGACACGGCAATCTATTCCCTTGATCCCCGAGCTGAAGTGGCAAGGTCAAATCTGCTCGAGCATGTAAGCATACTTATACCCTACTACGAGAGATGGAAAGTCACCCTAAACACGGCCAAAACCGAACTCATGGAGATATCACGCAAGAGAAAAGATGTCGACGTCACACCTCTCGTAGTAGGGAATAACACTATTCTGCCGAAAACGCAAGTAAAACATCTTGATAATACTCTTGATAAAAAGTTAAATTTTAGCAACCATATCCGAGCAACAGTAGCTAAAAATACATATATCAAAAAGGGACTAAACATGTTAGTAGCGGGCCGATCTTTCCTAAGCCCAGCTAACAAGCTTATTTTATACCGAGCAATAATTAGGCCGGCTCTATTTTACTGTGCCCCGGTCTGGTGTTCGGTAGCTAAAACCCACAAACGGAAACTTCAGGTTTTCCAAAACCAGTACCTGCTAGCGGCGTTCTCCTTGACTCTGCGGGATCGAGTCAGGAACGAGGACCTGCATGCAGTGGAGTATGTCGATGAATACATTGAATACCGTATCTCACACGTCACGATCTACCTAGAGATCACATTGTTTTATAAACAACTAATGCCCCCCCTAAGCTCAATTTCCCTCAGGAACATTAATATACATCAAAACTTATACAACCAATAGCAAATCTCATAAAACAACTTTTAAAAATAGCTTTCTTCTACACTTTCTAATCACAAAGTATCAGAAGAGCAGGAGCACATCGCCCAACTGGGTAGTATGAGCGGCTTGTCTCCTGATTGGCTAGCCTACCGTGTTCGGACACGGGGACGGGGCCTGTCAAGGGATCTGCTAGGCATATAAAATGCATCAGCCCTACCTTGGCCACTTAGAAGCAGCAGCAGCAAGTGACAATCGACGAGCGGTCAAGGCAACACCTCATCGTTCGATCTCCGAGTCAACAGCGAACCAAGAGAAAAATAAGAAGAAAGCGACAGAGAACAGCAAGAGAAGGGCACCGTCATGGCCGACGGCAACGACGAGCCCCCCGGGGGCAATATACCGACCCGCCAAGACTACGAAGAGCTAGTCAAGACCAACGTAAGCCTCCACCAGGACCTGGAGGCTTCCAAACTCAGGTTAGCGAAGGCCATCAAGCACTTCAAAGCAAAAGACAAGGAAAAAGAGAAGAGAATCATGGATCAAGAGAAAAGAATTATGGAACAGGACAAAATCATAGCCGCTTTGCAGGAGCAGATGACAAGGTATGGTAAAAGTTCTGCTAAAACACCCCATGTCAACATCACCAACACCCCATCATCACCAACACCAAGGATGGACATCTCTAACTCCTCAGAGTCTTCGGACAATGAGGAGTTTGCTACTGTAAATAAAAAGAAAAGAAAATCGTTAAACAACAAACCCAAATCTCAAACCGATTTTCCTGAACTTCCACCTCCTAAGTTTCCTAAAATAAATCCATCCATTACACCCAAACCTAACATGGTCGAAGCGGCCTCCAAGGGCTCCGGCCCTTCCAAGGACGCTTCGAGCACCAGGTCTCAACAAACCGCTAGCACATCTAAAATGATCACCAAGCCTAATCTAAACGCTCAAGGCTCTTCAAGCCAAGATAATAGCGCTCCAAAAGTGCGTGTGCCTCCGATAGTTCTTCGGGACAAGGCACGATATTCGAATATAGCCAACTACTTCAAGGTTAATAAAGTCAATTTCGGAAAGGCTGCGGTGGTGCCGGAAGGAGTCAAGCTCTTTCTGGACACACCAGCCGACTATAGAGCGATTTCCAAGTATTTTGAATCTAACAAAATCCCATTTCACTCCTATCGTTTCCCCGAGGAGCGAACACTCCACGTTGTACTACGTGGAGTGCTCGAGAGTTGGGGAGTCGAGAAAGTGAAACAGGAATTGATCAACTTAGGCTTTCACCCAACAAACGTTGTTAGGTGGTATAGCAAAGCGGGCAAGCCTATGCCGTTAGTGCTAGTTATACTACCTAACAATGAAAAGTCAATCTTCAATATAGAGTTACTTGACAATATTTCAGTTAAAGCAGAGAGCCAGCGCACCAAAGCACGTGATACACAGCGAGATAGGTGCCAGCTCTATGGTCACTCGGCATTTAAATGCCAAGCCGACCCCTTATGCGTCCGGTGTGCTGACTCTCACTTAATTAGTGAGTGCCCCAAGGGTAAGGAGAGGTTGCCGGACCCCAAGTGCGCCCTCTGTGGAGGCGCACACACGGCAAACTATTCTGGGTGTGAAAAACACCCAAAAAACATCCGACTCAAGGCCGCGGCGGTCTCTCCTGACCTGAAGGCCAAACAGACACCTCCAGCGAGCTTCAAGTCGGGCTCACAAGACAATAGTAAACTGGCAGCTCCGGCAGCGCCAAGTATATCGGAGTTTAATCCTCAGATGTTTAATTTTATCTCTAGCATGCATGCATCTATGCAAACGTTCATCCAAAACATGCAGCAACAGTTGCAGCAATTTATGACACCTTTAATTAATAACAACAAGAATGCCAGTAAATAGATTTGACCCGGCATTTCTAACTGTGGTTACGATTAACATAAACAACATCAAAGGCAAAAAGCCTGAAATTCTCGCATTTCTAGAGAATAACAAGGTTGATGTGCTTCTTATACAGGAAACGTGACTCAAAGGCCAAAGGTTTACGATGCCAAACTATCAAGTATTCCGAAACGATAGAGTGGGTAGAGTCGGCGGCGGTACAATGATTCTTGTGAAGAATTGTTTCACTGCCTGGGCTCTGCCTGGTCCCGACAACAACACCGTCGAAGGCACCTATGCGACGATCAAACTCATGCATGGCTTTCTGACATTGGGCTCGGTGTATTGCAGTCCGTCTGCTGACATAACCGACCAGAGCCTAGCTGACTTACTGACGAACGACAAACCGACTCTTCTAGGTGGCGACTTGAATGCCAAACACCGCGAGTGGGGTTGCATTGCCAACAACACCAGAGGCATCGCCGTAAGGCGACAATCGCAACATCTTAACTACGCGGTTTTGGCACCAAAGTCGCCCACACATATCTGGGATAGGGGCGCCCCCGAAATTCTTGACATTTTTCTACCAAACATACAGACATTACGTCGACACCGATCGCGATTCCAGCCCTATCTTCCGATCACCTCCCTGTTCTCATTGAGTACGGTAACCCGCGCTCAAGAGGACAGGGCACGGTGACAAATACTTATCATAACTGGCATAGGCTCCAGAACATACTCAAAGACTCTCCTCCTATAGACGAACCAACAGACGTTGACGCACTGGAGAGAGCAGTAGACACACTCACTGAACGAATCGTACAGACAGTAGCCCAAACCTCGGTTACGAAAACATCAAAGTTTTCCAAATACGGGAAACTTCCGCCTGAGATCATGTCCTTGATTCGTGAGAAGAATAGACTCAAGAACTTGGCACACCGGACTGGTGATCCGGCGGTCAAGGTCAGAGTTAACGTTCTAACTCAGCGGGTCAAGGATGCGATCTCGGACAAGGTAAGCGAGGAATGGACTACAAAAACTCAAAATCTGACACACGAAGACGGGACTGTGTTCAAACTGACCAGAGCACTGACCAGAGGTAGCAGAAAGCCGCTACCTCATATAACTAACGACAATGTCACTTATACAAACCCACAGGACAAAGCTGAACTGTTCGCAGAGATTCTCTGCGAACAGTTTAGCGAAAACAATGACGGTCACACGACCAAACATGACAGAATACAACGAACAGTGCAGATATTCGCGTCCATGCCCGTGGGCGCGAAGCAAGTTCCAAAAACCGCACTGACTGACATTCAAGACATTGTGCGGCAAACTAACCCACGAAAAGCCCCAGGGCTTGACTCTATTACTAACGTAACACTGAAGAAACTACCGGACAACATACTCACGGACTTGGCAACAATAACTAACTCAATTATCACTCTTGGCCACTTTCCGAGCGCTTGGAAGAAGGCCAGGGTCATTCTGCTGCAGAAAGGTCGCGAAAGCCCTAATAAGGCAAGTAGCTACCGACCCATAAGCCTTCTCTCTGGCCTTGGCAAGGTGGTTGAGAGGATAATACTCGGACACATTAACAAATTCTTAGACAATACGCAAGCCCTACCCCCGGAACAGTTCGGTTTCCGGGCAGGGCTAAGTACTACTAACCAGACGCTACGACTAGCCTCTGACATCCTCAGGGGCTTCAACAAACGTTGGCATACGGGTGCAATATTCCTGGATGTCAGAAAAGCCTTCGATAAGGTTTGACATGACGGTTTGATCATGAAAATGATAAGACTAGGCATGCCAAACCAACTAATCAAGGTAACTCAATCCTACCTGCGTGATAGATCGTTCATAGTGGCCTTGGACCATGCAGAGTCACAGACAAAGCCTATAAGGGCAGGTGTTCCCCAGGGATCGCCACTGTCGCCGGCTCTCTATAACATCTTTACTCATGACATCCCCAAGACCCCTCTAACTAAATTATATCTGTTTGCGGACTATACGGCGCTAACAGCGGCGTCGAAGAGTCCACGAATCGTCCTACTACGACTTAAGAGGCATCTCAACCTTCTAGAGATGTGGTTGCGGGACTGGAAGATTAAACTGAACCCGGGGAAAACTCAGGCAGTCTTCTTTTCTACGTCCCGTCTAGCCACCCCCGAAACCACTGTTAGATTAGCCGGGTCAAAGATAACCTGGCAAACGAAGGCCAAATATCTAGGTCTTATATATGATAGGAGGCTCAACTGGTCTCTAAACACTAAGAGAACAATATGCAGAGCAAATGGCCAAATAGCAGCGCTATACCCGCTGCTAAACATCAAGAGTAAATTAAACATCAGGACTAAACTCCTAATATATAAGTCGTTTATCAGATCGGTACTAACGTATGCGAGCCCCACTTGGAGCATATGTCATAGTAACCAGCTCTCCAATCTACAGAGAGGGCAAAATAGAGTGCTCCGAATCATTTTAGATGCGCCCAGGTTCGTGAGGGGGTCTATACTCCATCGTGACACTGGCCTCGAATCATTCGAGTCTTTCAACTCTCGACTAATAGGCAACTATTACGAGAGAGTTGAGAGACCGAATACTCCAATTCTTAGGCGGTCGCTGACCCCCTCCCGCCCTGGTAGCACCTATAAGGTGCCATACGACTATGTTAGGTTCCACATCCAACACTGACACTCACACATGTACACTTCCATCAGTACACACTACTAAACACAATACATTCGCTACACGATAGCAGAATATAACCAGATCTTGTAACATGCAAGAAGCAGCCTAGTCATGTCTATGTATAGTAGATCACACAAAAGAAGTTATAGGCATGGCCTGACTTAGATCCATAACAGAAACATCTTGGCCACTTATTTAACACATGCCACTGAAGCGTTCATGGTTCATGTCTCCGCAGCCGGACCCGTGAGATTCGACTCATGCGACTTAATACCAGAGAACATGAGCTCTGTTAATACTATATAAAACATACTGAAACAGGCCTATGCTTAGTAAGCCTATACACAAATACACACATGTAAATACATTTTGTATATATTATGTATATACTTATTATATGTTGTACAATGCGTTTGTCGATTTTAGCATTCTGATCCCCTGCTCGAAGCGCGCAGTTTAAACGGGGTTCTTGATAATTTTTCCCTGTGTAGCCCCCCTGGCAGTAACATTTCCCCTTTCAAACTCCTTCTACAATCATTATCTTATTGCAAATAAATAGAGCAAAAAAGGCTTTGAAGGGTACGCCCAAAGAAAGCACAACACAATAGCAGTACCACGTAACCTAGTATCTAAGTAGGCTAAGAACAACCCCCTTAAGGGTGTCAGCACTTGTTAGCAACGGCGTTGATCAAACAACGCCACGCACATAACAGATGCTTATATTGTACTCAATATAGACATAATGTTTGTTCAAACCAACTGCAATGTTACGTTATCAATGACACCAAGTGTATTCTTATGAGATTTGCTAGTGCCATCATTATTACGAAACATTATACCTGCTCTGAACAAACTATACTTAGGCTAGGCATGTAGTTGTATCATTGATTGTTCAAATAAAAGATGATTGATTGAGGAAAGTTACACGACCAGTGAAGAGGTTGAAACAGGACTTTTCACTTGAAAAAAAAACCTGGAAAGCATCAACATATTCAAGACAAAAAAACATCAATGTTTGACCTGTGAATGGCTTTTTTAAATCAGCCAGAACGCTGAAATCAGCTAGGTTGCTTCAAAGGGTGGACGAGAAAGGACCTCTGCAAAGAAATTTAAAGACGAATTAGTAATCCTCCACGTCGAAGCGCAAAATGGCGACGCAAAAAAAACAGAAGTTTTTTTTGTTTTGGTATGTGCCCATACTTTCGGAAATGAAAAAATACGGAGACGCATTTTACCTTCCCGTACTTTTTGTAGATCACGTCCCCTTTTTTTACTGCGGAAATTTCCGGAAAATATAAAGTACGGGGACCTATTTTTGTAGGTAAAATCTTAATAAAATAAAACGGTATATATACCTCGCCTATAATATCCTTTAAATTGGTAAAATATAAAATTTTTCTTATCAAAAATACATATTATACCAGGAGTACAGAAGCTTGAGGAGGTAAATTTTAAAAGATCAGGAGCAAGACTGTATACCTCGCCCATCTGACACTTAATCCTTTAAATAATAAATAAATAATACCCATACTTTCGACAATGGAAACCTACTGAACCTATTTTAAGTTCCCGTACTTTTAGTAGAATACTTCCCCGTGCTTTTTTTTAACTGCGTGCCCACACTTTCGATAAAGAAAAAGTAGGTAGACCTATTCCACTAACCCATGCTAGTTGCACAAGAATAAATGTGCTTGTTGTAAAATACGGTCCCTTATTTTTTTTGGTACTTGCCCATACTTTCGGAAATAGAAAAGTACGGAGACCTATTTTACGTTACCGTACTTTTTGTAGATCACAAATACATATTATACCAGGAGCACAGAAGCTTGAAGAGGTAAATTTTAACTGCGAAATTGTATATCTCGCCTATCTGACACCTAATATCCTCTAAATCGACAAAATATATGGGCCGGTTCTAAAATAATGACAGATATTTCAATGATACACTGCTTTTTGGTATGTGGTCATACTTTCGGAAATGGAAAACTACTCATTAGCTCAGTAAGATTACTACACTACAACACTGAAGTTGCGGTTTATACACAAATTTTCAATGAAAGAAATGTGTTAATGTTCCACTTCAATCTTTGAACATTTTAATTCAAGTGAAGGCACCAGTTGAATTGAACTGTTGCAAAATTGAAGTTGTGGTATGTTTAGTCACGTGTACTTTTATGAGGTGACTCGGTAACTATTTGGATTACCGAAATTGGTGCTACTCTTGAAGAAATTGAAAATGATGAAGATTTTCCGCTCGTTTGAGAAATACAAGGGCAAAATAAAAAATTGTCGATTTTGTAAATAATCCATAACTTTCTTGTAATAAATTATCCGAAACTTTTATATAACATTTTTTCGGTTTTATGTAGAATTTATAGGATACAGGGTTAGGGCAAATATTATGTGTTACCTAGTTTATAAGCAGGTAAACCTATTATTTTTTTTGTAAATCAGTAGTAGGTTATGAACAGACTAAAATTTCAAACTTGATTTTTGTCAAGATATTAGTTTTAAACATATCTTAAGTATGTAATATGCAGTTTATATTAGGTCTTGTCATTTTCGTTTCGGTTAGTTATGTCTACAAACGCAGTTAAAAAATATATCGCATAATCATAATACATGTATGCTAGATTTCCGAAATGATTAAATAAAGTTGAAGTTATTACCATTATTTCATTTCATTTCATTTATTCCAAAAATTCTTAAAATTAAACATAATGTGGAATAATGTTGGCATGCAGTCCCCGAAGTCGCATGACTAGTATGGGGAATAAATAACATGATATTCTCAATCTAACTAAAACCTAAGATATACCTAAATAATCTAAGTAAACCAGTAAGGCCTAATGTAATATGAGAACTTATAACTACTGGACATAAAGTATAAAAAATGTAAATCAAATAGTAATTACTTATCTAAGTCTATAAAAAATTGACTTTTGTAGAATACTTTCTGGGTAATGAAAAAATAAAAAAAATACTTATTAGAGATGTAATGATATGACAAACGACTAAAACAGAACAAACAATGACGAACAACGCAGCGAGTGATAAAATGAGACGAATAAAAACTCAAATAAAACAATGAAAGGAATAAAATTCTTGTTAACTGTTAAAATCAATCAATCAATATCATTTATTTTCAACATTACATGACATGTGAGGCCGAGGCCATCGCTGTTGAACGTTTGAACATTTGCGGATGTTTATAGTCCATAACGCAGTACAGACTTTCTCACATCACTCGCGTTTACAAACACCTACGTACGTAGGGGGCTGGTGTCAACCCTGTCAGCAATGGCAAGTGGCAATTTGGTTGAGATATCAAGTTACATAGGCAAGCCTTTCAACTGTGCTTTGGCGAGAGATTACCAAATGGTATATTAGCCGAGTTTAAATGTTTAAGAGAGTCTTTTCAGTGCAAATGTAGGGAAAATCGTGAAAAACCCTACTTCTCGTTGGGCAGTTACAACATAAAGTATGTACAATATTTACAATATGGTACAATAAAGAGGCTATTTACATATGTACAAGGTATTTGGAATGTAACTTTGTTACTTCCAGTTCAAGGGTTGGAACATTCATGGTATGGTACCCAAGCTTGTCGCGCGGACCTTGCGTTTCACCGTTTGCGAGCATACTGCCGCGGTTTTGTTTATGTCGTCTTATATAGTAAGACCAGGTCCCTTAGCAAGCCCCTCCCCCTTGTCCGAACAATGGTGGGAGGAGTCTGCCTCTGGACTAGTCATCTCGCTGGGTATACTCGAGAGTTTTGGTTGCACTTCTGTGCTCCTGTTACTTACTCTTTTTTGTGCTCGAGTTTTTCACTGAAAAAGGGCTTTATTGGACATTATACGAATATGATATATACATTATATTTACATTTTTACATTTTTATGTTCATGGTGGTTCCAATTCTTTGTAATAGAGCATGGTGTTTCTGTATATGGGTCCGTGTCGCGGGATGTTCTGCGGATCAAACCTTATATCTGCGATCCGCGCCGTCAATGGCGATCCTTTTATGCCGAACTCGAAGAATTTGCTTGCTGTGCGATCTATGAACTGATCTATATATTCCATGTTTGTCATCGCATGCAAATCTTCGGTTCGGACATGATCAAAGACCGTCAGTGACAACGCCGATCTCAGATATCTGTTTTGTATAGTTTGAATTTTCTTTATGTGTGTTTTAGCCGCAGAGCACCACACTGGGAGCCCATATAGCAATGCCGGTCGTATTATTGCTTTGTAAACAGTTAACTTGTTTGCAGGACTTAAATATGATCGCGTGGCTATCAGTGTGTTTAAACTTTTGCGTATAATCGCATTTTTGGACCGAACCGCGGCAATATGCTTAGCGAAGCTCAACCTTTTGTCAAAGACAATGCCCAAGTACTTCACACTTTCGCTGGGTGTTATTTCAGTGTCATTTATGATCAACGGAGTCATTTCCGTATCTTTCCAGTGGCGGAACTACCGGTGTGCAATGTGTGCGAAGCACACAGGCCCGGGTTAAAAAAAGGCCCGGGGCCCGGACCCGGAGCCAGAAATATGAAAATGCAAAACAAAAAATTCAAAAAACAATATTCTCATAGAAAAATTGAAATATTGCGGTCACGGACACACAAAATACTCAATACTTTTATAAATATTCACATGAAACTGCCTTTGTTTTTTTATTGTTTTTATTAAACCATAATTCGCAATACAGGCATTTAGTTCAAAGGCCGCCGATGTACCTGTCGGCGATTCGGGCGACTTAGACAACGTCTTTAAGGAACAAATTGGAAAAATTTGAAACAGTTTTTCTTATTGTTTTTCAAAATAAAATTTTAAAGAATATTGATGCATTGTCAAAACTTGTACAAAAAAGAGCAAAATATGGAAGCTACGTCTAAAATGTTTACCACGGCCACTGAAACCATAAATCAAATAAGAAAAAATTTTGATATAATTTAAATGGAAGCTGCCACTTTGGCTATTACTGAATTCGAATACAAAAGGATATCAAGACCAAAAATATTTTTAATGATGTGAATAACCATTATCAAGTTCAAACAAGTGACAAGTTTCGGCCTTGACAAAATTTGTTCCTATTTCGCCATTTTACTCCCCAACGTTTTGCGAGATCCTTCTCTTTCTGATAATGATATTTATGATATGAGTCAAGCCCTGCATCTTCAATATCCAGAGGATATTGCGGACACAATCTCATCCCAAGTGCTTTCATTTAGAGAATGTTTTAAGAACGATTTAGATAATTTATCTTCTGTTTTTGATTTATTAGATTTTATTTTGGCAAAAAATTATTATTCATCCTCCAGTTTTAGTGAAATTGTAACTGCCTGTATTATTTTTTTGACCATCCCTATTTCGGTTGCATCAGCTGAACGGTCTTTTTCCAAGTTAAAGTTGATTAAAACTTATTTGAGAAATTGCAAGACCAATCAAAAATTATCAGCTTTAGCAATAATTATTTATATAGAAAATGAGGAAGCTCAAAAAATAGATATTTACAATCATTTCAAATTTTGCGCATGCAAAAGCAAGGAAAAAAAGATTTTTCTTGTTAGTTCGTAAATATTTGAGAGGTTTTAATTTTTTTTGTTATTGTTGTAAAATATCCAATATTTTGTTGTTTTATTTTTATCATATTAATTTAGAAGAAAAATTGTTTTTAGATGTTTTGTTACTTGTACGTATATAAATTATTATTCTTATCACAAATTGTTTTTGATTTGTACTTCCAAATTTTTCTATGTTTAAAAAATTAAATACTTATCAGTATAATAATTGCTTTTTTATGTACCCAAAATTCATATATTAATATGGTTGTCAATACGCCGTATCATAATAGGGGCCCGGCAAAACTTCCGCACACAGGCCCTTGGTTACGTTGTTCCGCCACTGTATCTTTCCTTTTACGTGTGAAGAGCCCAAGCTCTGTCTTTGGTGCGTTTAAGCTTATTTTCCATTGTTCGAAATATGGAAGTATGAGTTCCATATGTCGTTCAAGGTTTAATTTGGCCTGCTGTGCGATCGACGATTGCGTATATATCGCATTGTCGTCCGCATAGAAGGCACAAGAGTTCAGGGGATGAGACGGATAGTCAGCTATATAATGACTAAAGAGCTGAGGTGAAAGTACTGTTCCTTGTGGTACACCAGACATGATGCGCCTTTCTGTGGATTCACGGTCTTGGATTTTCACAGAGAAAGTGCGATTTTCCAAATAAGACACGATAAGGGCTCCGAGGTGCAATGGAAACCCATGTGTTACAAATAATTTGTACACTAAACCATCGTGCCAGACTCGGTCAAAAGCCTTCTCTATGTCTAGCAACAGCAACGCAGTGTGCTTGTTCTCATTGAAGCCATTTGTGATGTCCTGCGCTATTTTCGCCGCGAGCATAGCGGTGCTATGTCCGCGGCGAAAACCGAATTGCTCCGGTGGCAGAATGCGTAACATTTCAACCGCGCTGCTGATTCTAGACAAGAGAAGTTTCTCTGTTACTTTTCCAAGGGTATCTAAAAGTGATATAGGCCGATACGAAGCTGGAAGCTTCGGATCATTATTCGGCTTAGGAAACAGTACAATCACGGCTCTTTTCCAGGGAGAGGGAAAGTGCTGAAGGCGGATAGTTGCATTGGCAATATGCATTAGGTGAACGATGGCTTTATTCGGTAAATTCTTTAGAATAATGTACGGAATGCCATCGGGGCCAGGAGCTTTATTCTTAGGTAGATAGCAGAGCGTTTTTCGAATCTCATTCGGCGTTATGCGGAGCTTTTCTAGTGCTGGCGGAGGGATAGGATATTTCCTGTTCATAAACAGGCGTGCTGTGTGTGTAACTTGCTCATGGAAGGGAGTGATGTCTGGCGACTCTCCATAGACGCTCTCTAGGTGGTCCGCGAAGGCCTCCGCTTTCTCACGGTTTTCATAGTAGGTATTACCTTGGAAATGAATTTCCGGGTAATTCACGGGGCCTCCTCGGACTCGCCTAGCGAGCTTCCATACAGAGCCGTCCTCTCGGTTTATTGAGTTAACATACGTCATCCATTTGCTATTACGAAAGTCACGGATTTGCGTCCGTATCTCCTCTGTCAACGCTGAGATACGAAGTCTATCGACTCGAGCTCTATTTCTCTGCCATCTCCTTCGAATACGGTTTCGGAAGGAGATTAGGTTTAGGATAGGATCAGGGAGGTGTTCTGTGAATGCTTGCTTTTCGACAAGCGGACACATGGCGTCTCTGACGTGCTGGATGTTGTTGACAAGGGTTCGGACTTCATTTTCAAGTTCAGGGATGCCATCTATTTGCCTCGGAACAACTGTAGCCTCGTTCATCCTTCGTCTGAACTCCTGCCAATCTAGATTTTGGTATGATCGCACGGTTTCGCGCGTAGGCGGTGGGCCACCTCGCAACCCAATCTCTATTGGCAGGTGATCAGAATTTAGGATATTCAACTCTCGAAGCTGCGTGTAACCAGCTACTCTCCGGGAAATAGCGACATCCAAGAACGAGGAGGTAAGATAATTTGCCGCGTAGTGGGTAGGATTGGGAGTTCGGTGAAATACAAAGCCCGGGTAGTCTTCTAGAATCCCATGTAATAAGCGACCCTTCCTGTTTGTTCTGCCGCCCCAGTTGACGTGCAGGGCATTTAAGTCCCCCAACAGGATGGTTCGCTTATTCGCAGGCAGAAGATTCAAGAAGTCATCTTCAGTCAGGTGAAGACGCGGATGTGCGTACCCGCCTTTCACCCGCAGGCCACTTGCCAGCTCGACGGCTACGTGTTCAATGCTGGAGCGCAGGTTTACAACTCGCTTATATATTAGGGGCCTACGGATGAGACAGGCCACGCCTCCGCCTCGTAAATCGGGGCGGTCCCACCTCTCAACTTTCCAACGTGTAAATTTTAATGTAAAATCCGGCTCGAGTTTTGTCTCGAGCGAGAAAATTATATTTGCATTTGTATGGTACAAGTAATGTTTGAATTCGGCAAGCTTGGATCGTAAGCCATTGCAATTCCAGCTTACTATTTTTATGTACATTTTAAATACTGTACTTATTAATCTCTTCAGAGAAGAAGCGCATTGATACCTGGACTATCTGCATTTTGTTTCCTCTGCAGGATTCCAATACCAACGCGTACTCCTCTAAACAGAGAATAAGTTGCTCTATGTTGACCAGATTGTTTATTCTATCGACTATATTATTAAGAGATACTAAATTGTTTGAAATATTATTTACATTTTGATTACTACTTGAATTATTATGAGCATTATGAACATTAGTCTGATTTGACGTCTTGATATTGCCACTAACCTGTCGTAAATTAGTATCCTGTTGTCTAGCGCCCTCGGTCTGCTTTGCTTGGCTGCCTCTGATCTGGGGAAAGCTTCTGTCGTAGTCTTGTTCGTCGGCTACGTTTGAATTTCCTCTGTTTTGCTAAGCTGGCCGGGCTGGTGGCGGGGCAGGCTTATAAATTTTTTGCTCTTTTGAGGGCTTCGGAAGTTGTAGCTGTTCTATTTTGTAGAGATAGACAGGGCATTCTGTGCTGATTGAGCGATGCTCACCTCCGCAATTGGCACATTTTGCGAAGTCAGCCGTACAATGAATAATTTCATGTGCCCCCGCACATTTGGAGCATGAAATTTGCCTTTTGCAGTACGTTCCTGCATGTCCATGGGCCTGACATCTCTTGCACTGCATAAGGGGCTTAGTATTGCGTCTGTTTTCCCATGAGATACGGACGCTTAGGATGGTTTTTACTTTTTGGTTTAAAAATTTCAGTGTTATGTTTGCCTCTAGTACTACCAGATATAAAGGTCTCAGAGTCTTCTTCATCTCGAACACTGATTTGCATGGGATGTCATATTCGTCTAGTAGGGCTTGTTTGATTTCCTCCTGAGAGATATGCCCGTCAAGACCTCTGAGAACGTAAGCGTGAGTTTTCTGTGTTTGCTGAGCGTAAGAGTGATACTCAGTATTTTCTCTCTCGAGGTACCTCTTCAGCGTATCCCAATCTTTTTCTGCCTCGCAATATACGATGACAGAGTTCCTTGTATATTTTAGGGCGAACTTCTCGATTTGCATATCTTTGAGGTCTTTCCTAAGGGTGCCGTGATCTACAGGCCTTCCCTTGATTACAATCGGCGGTGGTTGTGTCTTCTTAGTCTTTGGCAGCACTTTTGGTTTCGGTTTAGGTTTTGTCTTCGTTAGTATTTGCCGTTTGATCGGAACATTCGACGAAGCGATGCTGCTTGTTTCTTCGACTTCGGTATCCGATAACGGCTGGAAACTGTTGCTCAGTGGTATTGGGGGTGGCCCTCCCATATCAGGATTTACTACCCTAAAGTTTTTCCTGAAGGGTATAGTCTTAAAAGGCACCCTGAAAGTGTCTTTTTCATTTTGCTGTACCAGGAGCACAGGATTCGCTAGAGATGAGGGCGGTTCTATCTCGGTTTTGGCGAGCTGCGCCTCGCTAGGGATGAGTTGCTTAGTAGTACTTTTTATTGTGCTAGATTTTTGTTCAGTGTTTTCTGATAGTTTTTGTTTTTTGCTGCTTGCAGCGACTTCGGGCGAGCTGTTGTTGCTGGTTACAGCGATTTCCGGATCGGGGCTTTTCTTTGTGTTACCAGTGTTCTTTTTCTTGATGGCTCCGGTATCGATTTTGGCCTTCACCTCAGCCTTTCTTTTGGCCTTCGTCCTTAATTTATGGGATTCAATAAGATGCGAAACACCTTTGTTTATTGCTAACATCGAGTTTTTCGACTCTAGACCCTCGGGCTCGAGAAGGGGAGCAAGTATGCTCTCGCATACGTTACAGTTACCGCTATTCACTTTCAGCCTTGAAAATATGTAAATCTTCTTCTTTTCTTCATCTGTGTTGATATTCAAATCGAATGACGATTGAGATGAACAGTCCAAAGAGACTTGAGAAGCCGTGTCTTCGTCCATGGTCTCGTACATGCAGCAATGCTGCCCAGTATTCGGGGATCCGTCCCTGAGTTTTCAATAATGTTCAAGGTAGTTGACCTTTACTAATCGCATATATCGAGAGAATAAGCAAAAAGTATGTAAATACCGATGGCACGATAAGTCGATAATAAATAAAATATACCGCAGCGCTCTTGCACAGGGAACGCCGTACCTGTCTGCTTCCTTCGACGGCTAGAAGCAGAATGAACTGTTAAAATGTTACAAGCGGGTACGGACAGTGTAAACTTTGTAGTCTCGAGCCGCGAGCCATCGAGCCAGCCTATGGCCGTCATACGTGTTCCATGTCTTTACGTTCTAGCAAAACTCCTCTAACGCCTCGGTGGTGCAATAGGCAGGGTGCTTGACTGTCATTCCTGCGCTGCGAGTTCGATTCCCACCAGATGTTTTATTTACCTTTTTGTTAAAGATATGTTTTTTTTATTAATTTACCTTTTTCCTTAATTTTGGGTTCGTTTGGGTTAGTTTCTGTTAGCCTTGGGTTAGTTTTGGTTAGCACTTGGTTAGTTCTTGTTGATTGAGCCCCCGTAGCGAGCGAAGCGAGCGGAGGGACATGCAAAGCCATCATAATACCCCGGCTGTTGAATCGTAACTAGGGATTTAGCGTCTCGTTTAGTTACAATATGTGCTAGCACAACAAACGAAAAAATTGGCGCCAGATTTCTCGTTATGTTCCTCAGCTGGCTCGCGGCTCAACGGCTCGAGACTACAAAGTTTACACTGTCCGTACCCGCTTGTTAAAATGTTTTTACTAGGAGGCCATTATAATCGTGCTGGCATTTTCTCTTGGTTGGTTTAGAATCCAACGTTTAATTTTATTTTTAAAGATGGGCAATGATATACTCCTTCTAATTTCACTGGGCACCTGGCGGTATACATAGGGGGCCAAAAACCAAAATGATCTTTGACAAAGATTTTTTGTTACTTTTATTGTCACGGTTTCCACCTCTTGTTTGTATCTTGTATTGTGGTTATGAGCAATTGGCCTTAAATCTGTTTTATTTTTAAACTGCCTTATTAAAATAGAATTCAGGTAAGTTTGTTTAAAATCAAGAATGCGACCAATCATATATAACTCATCCGAAGGATAATAAAATCCTTTTCCATAAAGTATTTTTATAAAGAACTTCTGAAGGATCTCTAAGGGTTTAATATGATTCGAAAACGTTCCACCCCATACACCAATCCCGTATTGAATGTGTGACTGCACTAGAGCGAAAAAACATTATTCTTAGTTGAGAAGTGTTTAAGATTAATTTTAGTTTTCTAAATTTAAATAAGATTTGCCTTAGTTTTTTACATAAAAAATGTATATGTTTGTCCCATTTCATATGATTATCGAAAATAACTCCTAAATATTTGATCTCATCACTTTTTTGAATGGTGTACTGATTACTTCGTGAGATGATCTTAAGTTCGTGAAAATTTGTTTCTTTTCTTTTATTACAACTAAATGTCACAAATTTGGTCTTATCGAAGTTTATAGTAAGATAACTGTGGTCAAACCATTGTTTTAACAGAAGAAAATCCATTTCCGCTAGTCTCTTCACAGAGTCCCATGAATCACTGTTGTGTTCGATTACGGTACCATCGGCAAATGAAGAAATTTTACCAACAGTGTTAAGTTCTAGTAATCCATTAATGTATATTGAAAATAGGATTGGGCCCAGGACTGTACCTTGCGGAACACCAAACTTTATCTCACGTCCATTACTGAGTACTTCATTTAGTTTAACAGATAGTTGTCTATCAGTTAAGTACGATTCTATGATCTTTAGAGCAATATCTCTAATACCCATGTCTTCCAATCTGTCTAGTAATATTGAGTGTCTCACAGTATCGAAAGCTTTTGTTAAATCTAAAAATATACATAATAGGGACTTATTTTTGTTGAGGCTTTCGTGTATGTTTGTTACTCAAAAAAAGAATAGCGTCTTCGGCAGATACTTTATTTTTAAAGCCAAATTGTCTTTCCGATATTAAGTCAAATCTCTCTAAGAATGCTAAAAACCTTCTTTTAAGAATTTTTTCCACGATTTTTGAAAAATTTGAAACCAATGTTATTGGGCGGTAATTTATCATTTCTGTTCGATCTCCTTTCTTAAATACTAGAACAATTATGCCCTGTTTCAGGACCTTTGGAAAAACTCCAGCCTCCATAATTCTGTTTGTTAAGTATGCTAAGGGTTTACTTATATACGGAACAATTATTTGCAAGATTTTTGCGGTAATGCCATCTTCTCCCGGTCTTATTATCAGTCTTCACTGATAAGGTATATTGGAGTTCGTGCTTCAACTAGGGATCATCTGATGCTCGTTTTAATACAACGGCAATATATTTTCAGGCTCAAGGCGTCAAAATTCAAGTAAATAATTTTTTAGATGACAGCGGAGGAATTACGGGGAACGACTCGAGATTTATGTCGCAAGTTACGTAAACTTTGCGGAAAACTTCGGGACGGGACGCCTCATTCGCCGCATTTGACAGGGAAAGGGAGCGGGGGTATACTTGTTAACGATTACGAATTTGGCTTTAGGCGTGCCTCGATGAAAATTGGGGAATGTTGTCTCCAACATTGTAATGACTGGCAAAAAATTTCGAATAAGCACGATGTAACGATGAATTTAGCAGCAAAGAAAAAGAGGCATATGTTCCCATAATAAACGGATTACCCTGTATTTAATAATAATTAGCTGACATTTGTTTTACAGTAACCTGAAATTAGGTCAACCACTTTTTCTCTAAATGTCGAAAAAACTACTATAAAAGTGGTATTCCAAATAATACACTAAAAGAAAAGAAAAATAGGCGTGTTAATAATTAATAATATACCATAATATGAGATTTCAGCATATTTTTTTAAGAATCACGCTAAATTTTTTTAGAAAGTGTCTCTCCGATTTTTTAATCCGCCTAAATACAAAACCTTAACTATTTGCCTTCGAAAAATAACTTTTAGGTTTTCTAAATCTAGGCAAGCTAAATTTAGAGTGTTGCATTTAAAAAACTTAAGAGTTTTTCGATAATACTCCACCGGATAAACCCACCTACTTATTTAACGGGTAGGGTAATTAATGTCAAAGAATAGTTACGTACTAATAAACTAGAAATTTTAGTTTTGGTTCGATATTTTGACGATTCTGTTTGACAAATCAGTTTTTTATGAGAATTATTATTCGCTTGTAATAGCGTTTCGACGCATAACTAACGAGAAGATCCAATTAATTAGAGCAATTTCCATACAACTTGGAGATGTTATCGATTGGAAAATGCATGCATAAAAATAGACACTCGATACGGGCAGAATATGTGCAACGGAACAGCGACCGATAAATAAAGGATGATAATTATTGGATAAGGGGTGCGTGTTTCGGGAAATTCGACGAGAAAATAGTAGTTCTGGAACATAAAAATAAACCCATAAACCATAACCACTAGTAGGCACTAGTAGTAGAAATTAAAATAAGGAGGTCCTTTTCGTCCACCTCCTGCTCCTGGCTCTCACCGAAATGATAAGAAATGTAGTTGCAAAATGCCTCGTTCTTGAACTCCACAAACTCTCATGCCCTTGAATGACCCAAGTTCACTGACCAAGCTGGGTCAGAAGCTTGTTAGACTTCCTATTTCAATTTATAGCTGAATTATTACAAATAATTTCGAGTAGATTTATGTATTTTTTTATTACCCGTTACCAAAGTTTTAATTTCATACAAATGTAGTCAATAACGGCAACGGAGGAATAATACTTAAACCGGGAAATTGGCTTCATGCGCATTTCATTCGAATTGTTTTCCGAGGAAAATTGGAAAATTATTATTAAACGTTCTTAATGGCCGCGTGGCAATCGATTTGGTATTTATTTGCCGATATCGAGTGGTGTTTAATTTTGAAATTTTCGTTTATTTGATTTGTGTATCGTTTCATGAAAATCATATATATATATTTATTAAAGTTCTAGTATGAAATGGATTTTGGTTTATTCTTTTTCGTAGTTTAAGGAAACACGATTATTAAGGCGATAATTAAAACTCGATTATCGATCTAACCCAAACTAACCCAATGTCTCATTCATAAAACCCCTGGAAAGGTGATCTGTTATTGAAAATTACTTATGGGTATGAGAGAGAAAGGTATATTCCGGCTTTGAATAACAATAATGTTTAGCGTTTGCCCTTTATAATCGTTTGTCCCCAGACTCGCCAGTGGCGTAGGTAAAGAACGAGTGAAGAGACCGTTATAATAAATTATAATATTGTGATTTTGGTTTATTTGTTGAAACACATTTAGGTTCATAAATGATTATTTTTTTAGGGGTTGATAGATTACAAAAAGATGCTTCACACACTTTCAGATAAAAATATTTAAAAACAATAAAATATTTAGTAAATGAAACAATCTTTGTATTCCATGCCAACATTTTTAATCCAAAATGACTTGTAAAAGTGGCGTAACAGAGCGCTTTCGGCCTAAGCCATCATCATCATTACATGTGCCGTTGTCGATTTGTGTTGTTCGTTTGTCTTCATGGCTATGTACTTTTCCATTGACAAGTAACACTGTTGTGGCCTTAAGTAGCTAAATCCCAAATTGCAAACCAAAATACTGCGCGCGATGCGGCACGAATCCATGTCTCTACGTTCTAACAAAAATTCTACAACTCCTCGGTGGTGCAGTAGGCAAAGTGCTTGTCTGTCATTGCTGCGCTGTGGGTTCGTTTGCCGTCGGTCGAGACGGATGTTTTGTTTATTGTTTTTTTTATTAATTTACCATTTTGGGTTAGTTTGGGTTAGCCTTGTGTTAGTTTTGGTTAGCACTTGGTTAGTTTGGGATGTTCATTGAGCCCCCGTAGCGAGCGGAGGACCATTCAAAGCCATGAACGCGCGGATCGCAACTTGGGATTTAGTCGCTCGTGCAGTAATATGCAACGTAGAGACCTACCGTTCTTTCTCTTTCTCATGGCTTGCAAATAACATGCATACAACAAAGAAGGCTATATGGCCCGTTGTCGAATTTTAGAAAACTGCTGAGACCGCTGACTGCTGGTGAACGCAACCATTGTCTTTGATTCACCTGAATAAAAGAAAGAAATAGACACTAGATGATGAAACGAAAGTGCTCTTAAGAATAAATTTGGCAACATGTGTTTTCTGAAAAATTGACGCGTTGACTATTGTGACAAATATAGCATAGCATATAACATTTAATTGAGGACAACCTAAGATACAGTCACCTTAAGCCTACGATTACGAGTCTACACAGTAGCTCTGCGCGCTTACATACGCGGTTGCATGCATCTCAAGCACATGCTTCTAGAACCCCGCAGCACACGCAAGCGAAACATGGGCTAATGTTCGTCCGGACTCATAAGCTTGTCAGATGGCAATGCTATTGTCACGAGTAATTTAGGGGGTAGCGCGTTTATTTAAAGAATAACTTCTCAGAGAAGAGCCTCGTCGCGATTAGTACAATGACGGGGTCTCAATGCTTCCTTTAATCTAGCACTGGATGTTCTACTCGTGAGGACACGCCTTGTTTGGCGTGCCGGGGGGTAACTGAGGTAGGCCGGGATCGCGTTACGTGGGGTAAGAAGAGATGATAAAGTAAGCACGTTTAGTTTATAACAATAACAATGTATTAACGATAAAACTTTAACAACAATTATTGGTCGGAAAAAAAGAGATTCTATTATACCCGATTACTACGATGCGCATGTTTTCTCGATTTGAGGTACTGTTTATAGGTCTTTGTTTACTGTCTTATAATTTATAGTTTTTCTTAAGGGCTGGGTTTTATTTAAGAGCATTAAGAGCTTTCACTAAACTTTTTAACTGACTATTTAGACACTTGTCTTTCTCAACACTCTGACAAACTTCTTGTCAAGACTTTTACTATGGAGGTTCTGCAACCCCTGGCCCTAGCAGTCGTCAAGTAACTAACCGGTACCAGGTTTGGTAGGAAAGGAATGGAACCTAAAGCAGTCGTATGACTAACTTTAGGAGCGGATAGGACCCAGGAGGCAGTCGTCAAATGACTAACCTTGGGAGCTGGAGGTGAGACTAAGTCTGCCGAACTGAGGGTTCGGTAGCGTATTTATATAAAACAAAGTGATGATCATTGCATGCATAAGGTTCAAAGTCGCTCCCGTTGATTGCTCGCGTTGTTTATAGTTTGCCTTTAATGTTTATATAACAATCTGCAATTTCAAGTTCAAACTTGCGACAGGGTGATATTTGTTTAGTAGCTTATGCTTTTTAGTAGATTACACTATAATAAACTAATCTTTCTTAGGTGTAGACTTTCAAGGGTATTTCGGTGTGGATTACGATACAGATGGTAATAGAGCTGGTAGATAGGTTTAAAGGAAGTAAAAGGATGAGGGAGGGTACATATGGAGGAAACACAGAAAAACCCCATGTCACGGTCGACTAGAAAGACACACACACATTCACATATGGGTAGTCCTGCTGAGGGGTGAATTGCAATGGTTACCGTAACTTGGCGATGCTAGGCCATTCTGCCCTTGCCGGAGCACAAGAGCGCAGAGACGGTTTGGTTGCAGTTCCTTGACTGCGGCGGTTAGCCGAGCTAGGGAGCTGGCCATATATATATGGCTGCCAGATCCCTTAGCAAGCCTCGCTCACCATGTTCTAACGAACCTGATTGGTGGGGCCCGCTGTCGGGCTAGAGGCGACAGATACTGTCTGTATCGCCGTGAAATTTCTGTGCTCCTGCTACCTGACGTTTTACCGTCACGCAGCAGGGGTGCCTGAGGATGTTCTAGGAGGGATTTTAGGAAGTTAGGGGTGGAATTAACTACGGGGGTCTGGGTTCCAGGAAAAAGATGATGGTTTTTCGATGTATGGGCCCGTGTTTGGCTCTAAGTTCTGGATTGAACCTGGCGTCTGCGATGTTAATCGTTCTCGGCCAGCCGCGAACACCATAACTATAGAACTTGCACGCGAGCGTATCTACGTACACTTTTACGTAATCGATATGCGCCCACGCGTGCAATTCGGCCATCCTGGTGTAGCGACCCGCCGAGAAAGCTGCCCTTAAGTGGCGATTTTGTAGGACTTGCAGTTTTTTAACTTGGGTATCAGAGACAGAGCACCAAACCGGTGCACTATACATTAAGAAGGGCCTAGTAATTGCCCTATAAAGGATAAATTTATTGCCTGGAGAGAGGAAGGAACCATGTCTTAGTCTTCAGTTTATCCCATGCAATGAGGTTTTTACTCCTAATATATGCGATGTGGTCGCAAAACGTCAACCTCTTATCAAACATGATTCCAAGGTATTTGACTTTAGGTTTGGGAGGGTTAGGAGTGTCATTTATCAGGATAGGGAGCATTTCGATGTTGGTATATTTTCGGGTGAAAAAGGCCAGCTTAGCTTTAAAAGTGTCTAAACGGATTTTTCAATTAATCTAATATGCTATGATATGTGCCATATGGGCACTGACATTGTCAGCCGCCTCTTGTGCGCTAGGGGCTTTGGAATATAGGGCTGTGACATAAGCATAAAATGCCAGGGATGTATTAGGATGGGAGGAAAGATCTGCTATGTAATGGCTGAATATCGGCGGAGATAGTACCTTCCCCAGTGGGCAGGGCCGGATTACCCACTAGGCTACAGCCTACGGGAGTTCAGGCAGTGGGGGCGCCGCGGACCAGGCGGTGGCGGTCCGGCGGGGCGCGACGCCCGATACCCTAACATATCCAAATTTCTCGCCTTGTTAAGGTGATAATATTTTGATTTTACCCTAAAACTTTTGATATATCGATGTAGTAGGCAACTGATGCAGAAAATACTGTAGAATTCTTTGTCGGCGTGACGCTCCGATTTCCGAACGCCAAAAAACTTTAGTCCTTCCAGTTTAAAACCAAAAATTGGTATATCCTTTCAAGCCAGCCTGTGAACTAGGGGGGGCAATCCGAAATTTTGACACTAAAACCAAGGTCGAAAAGAAAATTTTAAATGTGTGTTAGGTTAATATAACAGACATCTTTTAGTGCTTAGGATGGGGCAACTGCCCCCCTCCCAACGCCCATATATCCTTTCAAATCAATCAAATCAGTGCAAAGAAAGCCGACAGTGGCACTGAGAGCGGTCGCTGCACGCGCCCACTTTACTTTTATAAAAAAATAAATGATATTTCAACAAAAAAACGCCGCACACCGCTAGCCCCTACCCAACCCTCACAAAAAAAAGCTAAGCAGTCGGAATTTTAGGCAACGAACATTAACAATAGACCAGAAGGTTCACTCTCAGCCGGCACTTTTGAAGTAGCGCTTCCAAAGGCGAGACGCCAGACTTTAGACCAGACGTGGTAAAACGTGGGACGAGGCCTGAGCGGTTAACCAGCATCTCATCAGGTTTCGCGACGGAGCAAGGAGGGAAATGCTGGGGGCGGGGTTAGAGTGAACCTTCTAGTCTATTGTTAATGTTCGGTGCTAGAAGGTTCACTCTATGCCCCGCCCCCAGTATTTCCCTCCTTGCCCCGTCGCGGAACCTGATGAAATGCTGGTTAACGGCTCAGGCCTCGTGCCACGTTTCACCCCGTCTGATCTAAAGTCAGGCATCTCGCCTTTGTAAGCGCTACATCAAAAGTGCCGGCTGAGAGTGGACCTTCTGGTCTTATGTTAATGTTCGGTTCCTAAAGTACCGACTGCATAGCTCTAGGGAGGGGGGGGGGGGGGCGAGGGCCGACTAGCCTAGGGCACCTTGGACCCTTAATCCGGCCCTACCTGTGGGACGCCAGCTCGCCCGGCCAGATATGACGCAACTAACGCTGCCAAATGCTGCGGGATTTGGTGCATAATAAATAGTTTATATAAAAGGCCGTTATGCCATACCCGGTCGAACGCACGCTCTATATCCAGGAGTAACAAGGCGGGGTGCAATGCCCGTCATTGAACTCCTCGTAAATATCGGACTATGCCCGCTGCGAAAGCCGAACTGTTCCTCCGGGAGAACACGGAGGTGCAGGGCGGCCTTATTAATCCTGGGTAGTACGAGCTTTTCGGTAAGCTTGCTCATCGTATTGAGCAGCGAAATTGGCCTGTAGGAGCTCGTAAATTTGGCGTCCTTCCCGGGCTTGGGGAACAGCCCTATTCGCGCGATCTTCCACGAGCTAGGAAAGTGTTGCAGGCGCAGAATGGCATTTACAATGTGCATTAAATATATCAGGGTTTTCTTGGGAAGGTTTTTGAGGAGAATATTCGGGATTGTATCAGGTCCCGGCCCCTTATTCTTTGGCAGATGGCTAAGAACATCGCGTATCTCGGCTGCGGTGACAAGAAGTTTTCTGGCTAAGGGTGGTTTAAGAACGGCATTACTCTTTCCGTGATATGTGCGTGCAATGGCACGATATCCGGTATCTCTCCGTGTATTCCCTCGAGAAAGTCCGCAAAGGCATCAACCTTTGCCTGATCGCTCAGTTTATCTTCGCCTTGATTGCGAATCGCGGGGATCTCAGTCGGACCCCTGCGAACTTATCTCGAGAGCTTCCACAGAGTACCATCCCCCGTGTCGAGCCCATTCACGAAACTCATCCAAGTCGCATTTCTGTGAGCCCGGATGTCCCTCTTAATCAGGTTAGTGAGTTAGTTCACTCTGATCCGATCATCTACTCATCTGTTCATTTGACACCTGCGCCGAATTCGGTTCCGGAAGCTAATTAAGGATAGGATTTCGTCAGGAAGAGTTTCCGTATAGGGTCTCTTCCTGATTTTCGGGGATAATTCGTCTCTGACGCGCTAGATATTCCTGGTAATTGAGTTCAGTCCGTCCTCCAAGTCTTGGACGAAATCAATTTGTCTCGGAATGGCGGTGGCGGCATTTAATCTTTCTCGGAACAGCCTCCAATCTAGATTTTTGTATGAAATGATTTCCATTTCATAGGCTGCCGGCCGCCTAGAGGATGATTCACATTATCAGACATCCAACGACCGGCAAAGACACGACAAATTATTCTTTTTATATAAACAAATATTAAACCGACAACGACATGTACAGGTAACGACGGAGCGGACGGACTTCCTTGGAAAGAATGTTTTTCGTGTCTGTGTCTGTTGGTGACCGGTGACGAGTACTTGATTAATAGTGTGAAATAGTTTAGCTCAATAAATGAGGCGCCGGCGCCGGTTCTAAGCCAGGGTAAAGGAGGAGGGTTCACAGGTCAGGCTAGCACCCTACCTGTGGTTAAAAAACCAATACAGCTCAGAGAACCACAAGCCAGCCTCGAAACCCGATTGATGAAAAAATGACGACAAATGCGATAAAACGGACAAAGATTTGGAAACGAAATAAACTCAGTGTAGCCACCTGGAACATCATGTCCTCGACTGCAAAGGATCAGGAGATCATAGAAGAACTAAAAGACAATAACATAGAAATATGCGCTATCAGCGAAACGAAGAAGAAAGGAAAAGGAAAATGCGAAATTGACAAATATATCTTGATATATAGTGGAGTACCACGAGAACAGACATAAGTAAAGAGAGAGGGGAAAGAGAGAGATTTTATGAAAAATTTCAAGCAGTAGTGGACAAAATAAGAACACGAGATAAAATCGTTATTATTGGGGACATAAATGCAAGAATCGGAAATGAACCACTGGATGGCATAATGCAGAGATTTAACGAAGAGACCATAAACGAAAATGGAGATCTACTGAAAACATGAGAATTAACAACACTTTCTTCGAACATGACATGAAGTACAAATACACATGGCAAAATACAAGAGGACAACAGTCGGTATTAGACTATATTATGACAAACAGAGAGGTCGTGCCCCAAACAATATTGGACGTAAGAACTCTAAATGGTGCCAACTCTGGAATTGTTCATAAGATGGTACTTTGCAAAATGAGATTTGACATACCCAAATCCGCAAAACTTAAGTCGCAAATAATTAGCAAATTTAATGTCGATTCATTAAAAACATTTGTATGAACATCGATTAAATCAGAAAATATTGCAAATACCAGTGAATACTGAAGATAGCATAGACCACTAATGGAAAACAATAAAATATAACATACTAGATGCTGCCATGGAAGCAATAGGAAAGCGACAGGTAAATGTCAATACAATCAACAAAACGCCATGGTTTACGCCGGAAGTGAAAGAACTAGCTAAACTAAAGAAAAATGCATACATCAAATATACGCGAAATCAAGCGCCTGAAAACTGGAACAACTATCGAAGAGAACGAAACGAGGCAAATTCAAAAATAAGGGAAGTAAAAGAAAACCATTGGGAAAAGTTCACAAAAGAAATGGAAGGAGTCTTGTATGGAAGCCAGAGAAGAATATAGGGAATGCTAAGAAAAAATAAGCTAGAAGTCAAAGATACCATACGAACCAATAAAATCACGACAGAACAGTGGGAAACGCACTTTAGGAATCTATACAAGGAAGAGAAAGACAAGGAACAGATACAAATCGGATATGAAGAAGACAACGACATAAAATTAACAAATGACACGATAAAAAACACCTTAAAATCCCTTAAAAATAGAAAAATCCCCGGGCCAGACGAGATCACTAACGAGATGCTTAAATAAGGAGGGAAAAAATACAAAATGAAATATTAACCTTAATTAAAAATATCATAGAAGAATGGAAAATACCAAATGAATTGAAGAATAATATAACAATACCCATTTTTAAAAAAGGACAGTAAACACTTCCAGGAATAACCCTACTTGATAGCGTTCTTAAAGCGTTCACAAAGACTATTCTGGGGAAAATCGCCAAAACCATAAGGATAAGAGACGAACAACAAGCCTTCCGAAAAAGCAGATCCACTATTGATGCAATATTCATTGTCAAACACATATCCGAAAAATCCCTAGAATTCAATAAATCTGCGTACATGTGCTTCATCGATATGACCAAAGCTTTTGACCGAGTACGCTTAAAAGATGTCCTGGAAATAATGAGAGCAAAGGGGCTAAACCATAGGCTACTTAATATAATATACGATATTAACACCCAATGCAGAACAAAAATCAGAGTAGAACCTATCACAACGGAAGATATACATGTAAACCCAGGAATTAGACAGGGAGATTCACTCAGCCCCTTCATATTTAATTTGATAAAGGATGAAATAATAGAAAATCTGCCCAGAGTAGTTGGATACAAAATGGGAAATACTTTCTTCCATGCTGTATGCTATGCTGACGACGCGGTTCTTATTGCAGATTCCGAAGATAATCTCCAAAGGTTACTCCATTCTCTTAACACCAAAGCAAAAGAACTAAATATACTCTTCAACACCGAGAATACTAAAGACTACTAAATGCTTAGTAACATCAAAAGAACCAATAAAATGTAAGTTGGAAATGTAAATCCAAAAACGTCGAACAGGTAAACCATTTCAAATATTTGGGAGCAAATATAACGAGTCATGGAAATCTACTTCTCGAAGTAAGAGAGCAAACAATGAAAGCGGCTCGTATTTCGGAATGTTTGACAGATATTGTTTGGAAGAACCAATACCTCAATATGGAAAGCAAGGTCAAGATATATAAAACGGCACCTATCATAACATACGCAGCAAAAACAAGACCAGATACAAACAGAACTCTACAAATGATGAGAACAGTTGAAATGAAAACTCTGAGAAGTATATAAGGTAAAACACTATACGACAGAATACGAAATGAAGACATCAGCCTACAATGCTGTATCCCGGACATATGAAGGTGGGTGAGACAGAGACAAAGATTCTGGAACAAACATATAAAGAGAATGAAGGACAGCCGACTCGTCAAAAACGCAAAAATGAATAATCCAGTAGGAAAGAGATCACAGGGAGACCACTAAAACCTTGGAGAGAATGCTGGACTTCATCTTCCGGGGAGGACGTGTTGGCAATGAACAGGCAGTAGCCTACTAATATGTATCCATATTAGAAAGTAGAAGAATAAGAAAGAAGAGTTTATTTCAGTTTTGCCAGAGTTTCGGCGAAGTTTGAGGATCTGTATTTAAATATCAAAATAGATAATGAAAAATAGATTGCTTGTTCGTGATTATCCCGAACTGTACGATGTGTCACAAAATTTCTAAACATGACACCAAAGCATTTGTTACTTTACAGCACAATATGGCTTCTAGTTTCGTTATAGACAAATATAACTTTAATTACAAACAATCCGTCGATATCGGATGTCTGTCGTCTAATGATGTGAATCGCCGCCGCAACTGTCGGATCTTTGTCGGTCCTTATCGTGTCGTTGGATGTTTGATAATGTGAATCATCCTTACTCGTGTTAGGCTCAATCTGATTGGAAGATGATCAGAGTTAAGATCGTCAATGACTTTTGGCGCCTAGACGCCTACCATTCCTCGAGCAATCAGCAAATGCCACGTCCAAGTATGAAGGAACTCGGCGTCCTCTATAGTGTGTAGGGTCGCGAGTTCTGAGGTATTGGGTTTCCAGATTGTCTTCAATCAAAGTGCGCACGACTTGGCATTTCTGGTTAGAATAACCATCGCCATAAACAACGTGTTTAGCGTTAAAGTCGCCAATTAATATAGAGCGGGTGTCCGGTAGCAGGAATTCGAGCAAGTCGTTCTATGTGATATGCAGGTCTGGGGGCGCGTACCCGCCGCTAATACACAAGCCATCGCATCGTCTAAATCTAATCCGCGTTCTCCTTTCCTTTTATATTTCAGTGACTTATGTACTAGGCAGACCACGCATCCCCCGTCTGCTGTGGGCCTATCAAAACGCTCAATAGAATAATTACGCACTTTGATCTTGAAATCAGGCGGAATACGAGATTCGAGCAAGAAAACAATCTGAAATTGGGACGTATACATGAAATGCTTAAGTTCTCCAAGTTTATTACGAATACTATTACAGTTCCAGGAAACAATATTAAACGAGGACATTTAGACGCCATTTATATGTTATATTTGAAGATTTCGACAGAGGAGAATTGAATAGCTCCCTGCAAAATATTTGCCTTATCGTTATTGCATGCCTCGAGCATGCAGCTTAATAATTCATCTAAGGCAAAAAACAGTTCTCAGACATTGACTAATGAATTAATTTTGCTACGACGCGCGGCGTTCGAAAGATTAGTGATCATATTATTACCATTGCCTCTTACCCCGGTTTTAGGATTCACATTTTGCGTGGGTTGCGGGGCTCTTAAAGTATTAGGGAAGTTCCTGTCGTACTGAGCTCTAGGGGGGACTTTTTCTTCTTCCTGCGACCTCTGCGCGCCTTGGAGGCGTTTTTCCTGGGGTTGTGGCTGTCCACCTCTTCCTTTTATACCCCGGCCTTGTCCGCTGGGTTGCCAGGCCGGCGTGGCGGGCGCGGATGCAGGTACGAACTTTTTGGGTGGTTGCTTGCTGTTGTTTAGTTGTTCGAGTTTATATTTGTATACAGGGCATTCTAGATCGATTGCCCTGTGTGGCTCTCCGCAGTTGGCACATCGTACTTCGCTGTTATTGCAGAAGGTTATTTCGTGGCCTTGGGCACACTTACTACACCTGTAGTCTTTCTTGCAGTTCGTCATAGAGTGGCCATTACCCTGACACCTCCTGCATTGCATTGCGCCTATGTTCCCAGGATACTCGGATGTTTATGATATTCCTTATACCCAAGCTGTATCTTTTTCAGCGTCACTGTAGCCTCAGTGACTATTAAATATAGGGGGTCCTTGGTCTTCTTCATCTCTAACACGGTTTTGATATTATATTTGTGTTCGTCGATGAGATGACGCTTAATTTCACTGACTGCTATGTTGCCGTCTAGCCCTCTTAAAACGAAAGCCCTTGTCTTTTGATTTTTTTTTCAGCGTAGCTGTGACACTTGACATTCTCTGCATCCATCACCCTCTTGAAGACGGCCTGGTCCTTTTCTTCTTCGAAATAAAAGATCGTGCTGTTCCGCGCGTATTTAATGGTAAATTTACTAATTTGCATTTGCCGCATATCATTGAGGAGATCGGCGTGCGTCTTTAACTCTCCCTGCATAACAACAGGGGGCCGGCTTTTGTCTTTAGCGCGACTTGCGCTTTTTAATTAATGCGGGTACTTGTCCTACTTGGCATCTTCCTGGTTTTGCCGCTATGAGTCGACGTTGATGCATTACTGTTGGTTTCGTCCTCAAGGTCCGAAAGGGCCTCGTAACGATTATTTAGGGAGATGCTGGGGGGTCCACCCATGTCGAGCTTGACCTCTCGCACATTTTTTTTTTGAAGGGGGTAGTCTTAAAAGGTACTTTAAAACCATCATTGTCTATCGGAGCTCGGAGCTACCAGGAGCGGCGAAGTATTCTCAGATTCTTTGACCTTGTCTGGTGATTTAGAGGTCGTATGAAAGCTTTTTACCTTCATTTTTTTCAGAGCCTTTTTCTTTCGCCGGTAAAAAGTCAATCTCGATATCCGAGCTCTCGTCAAGTGTTTTTTGGCGTTTTCATATATGCCGGTGTTTATTTTGGCTTTCCCCGTATCTTTTCTCTTTGTATGGAAGAAGGTCTAAGATCGTGTGCGACGTGTACCTTCTTAAGATGGTCGATGCTTTTGTTGAGATGATGTATAATACTGTCTGTATTTTGGTTTGAGATAGATTTTAAAGCGGGCACTAATTCGGTGCAGATTTTGCAATCTTCGCCGAGTTTTACAAGTCTCTTGTATTTACAGCTATCACCTTACAAGTCTCTTGAGTTTGCAGCTATCACCTCTTCGCTAGGGGATATTGACCTGAGATCCTCCGAGCGTAGGGAAGAGGAATCATCCTCTCTGTCGGGATTCCGCCCCGAAATTAGAGAAGTTGACAGAGAAAAACGCTACTTTTGACTATAATTACAGTGTAAAATATTGCCTGCGTTGCATGCGTTTCGTACACCTTCTCTTCCCACATGAGGGTTGTTTTAATGAAGTAAATTTGTTTAAATTCAATTTGTGTAATTTTTTTCACTCATTTTTTTACTTAGGCTAGTAATACTCGCTTGAAAGTAATTGTGCTTTACGAAATGAAAAGCTTTCAATGCGGCTATCCGGCGGCGCGGCGCGATGAAAAGCATGACCGTGCTTTCCGGCTAAATCGATAGTTGACCTCAATTGATGCTGGAGCCTCAAGTAACAAAATTATTGTCTGTTTTGATTAAATTCGCTGCTTATAGCAGATCTAAATTTCGCAAAAAAAAACTGATACGTTGAAGGATTATAATAATTTTAGTTTGGGTCAAAATTCAATTGGAAAAAATTAACACCGGATGGCAAAAATCGGAGAAATATGAAACGGCCGTGCCAAAATTACGGAGAAACTTAGCCTCATCTACATACATTAAATTACTAGGTAGCATGACCCGTTTTTATGCAGCGTTTTAAAGCGGCTCTCGTATAAAGTTTGATATGTGCTTTTCAAACGGCTCAAAATATTATTTTATTGGTTATTAATGTTTTAAGTGACTTTTTCTTTTGATTTTAATTCCCCATTTTTAAGCGTTATTCTCTTCTCTTATTTGCTGCTTGTTTGGAGCGCTCTTTGAAATCGAAACTGATTGCTATATCCTATATCACGCGTATCTTATCAGTCATCTATTTGTGTTTATTTTCTTTACTGTTCTGTACTTAATTTAATTCCTGTTCCCTTTTCTGGATTTTTATTAGATTTTACTAAAGCATTCCGTATTTTAAACCATGAATTCGTACTGGCTAAATTATATTTTCACCTTTTTAATTCTCGCTTTAATCGCCCATCTGTTTTTGATGAGCTGGAAGATAATAATTTCACGTTTCATGCCAGTCAAACATGGTATCCCTCAGGACTCCTCGTTATCGACTCAGACACATGTCTGCAACATAAATAGAGAATAGTAAGATATACGAAAGTTCAGCGATATGTGGATGAATCCTAAATAGATACAAATTAACCCAGGGCCAAGGCCTAAAATCGCACAAAAATCTTGGAAACTTATATACTTGTTAACTATAACAATCTTCGTATGAAATAAGAACGATTAAACTTACAGGAAACTGTAATAGCTCGACATAAGTACAGTATCATCATTCGACCATCATTCAACCACATGTGTAGCCGAAATATGAGTTACGTGAGTGTGCACGATTAATTTTTTTTTGAAAAACTCCCCTTTAATCTGGGAATTAAGAGAGGTATGAGCTGAGCTATAGAGCTATCATCTTGTTTTTGGCCACGACAAGCAGCGGGAGGTTATAATGATATGGTACCGTCCTTTTTTTCCTATTCTTTGATTGTTGTTATATTTTTGTTAATTTAAATGTATAATATTGTGTAGGGAGGGATATTTAATTACAGTTACAATTTATGCGTGGCATCATGCCTGGGGCATTAAATGCTTGCCACATGGTGTCTTTTACATAGACCAATGTTGTCTTGCAACGATGATGTATAGTTTGTCTAAAAGGCAAGTAATCCATCTATACACCCCGAACTCAATCGTAAAAGACTTTTTAATAGAAAAATTCATCTCAAGTTTGCGCTTTCAAAAAATTCAATAATTAAAATATAAAATTTAATTTACCGCTTGAGCGATTTTCCCGTTTACGGCATTACGTTCGCCGACATTACAGATGATCCGACCGTAAAAAGGACATAAATCAAGGTCCAAACTGTAATACAAAATAACATCATCACCCTTTTCGTAGAACGTTACTCCATAAACCGCACAAACTTTTACGACAAAACCTTGCGCCCGTTGAGAGCGCAAAAAAATCTAATAATGGCGACACATATTGCATCGTTTTCCGCTATAGAAACTGCTTTTATAACTTTTTGTTTCGCCGTAATAATAGCATTAATGACTGCACTCAATAAAACCATTTTAAAACTGGAGGTATAAAATTATAATATAACTGTTTTGTTTTTAAAACTCGACGGAACTTGCCGACGTTTAATGGAAGTTCATACGTTATTGCTATAATATAAAATGTTCCGCTAAAATGTTTTAAAAATTACTTTAAATTATGTTACATATTCATTTTTTCATTTCATTTCATTTAAGTGGCCCAAAATGCATGCTTATTTTATAATTTTTTACAAATGAATTTCCTCTTCAAAGAATGAAATTTGGAATACTTGATTCCGCTATTTGAAGGTCAGCATTATTGTTTGCAATTGCATTCAAGGAGTTTTGCGTGAGTGTGATTTTTCAAGGCCGCGTCACGACACGCTTTGAAATTTTCATTTCGCAAGAGAAATAAAGTATCTGACTCTCGCACTCGCTCTCTTTGTCTCTTATGGAATCTATAAAGAAGAAAGGAAAAAATGTCAAAATTTAACCCTCTTTTAATACCAAATCTAAAATCTAGGCTTGGCAACATCGCCTATTATTGGTTAATTTTCAACTTGCTTGCATTAAAACGCGCCAAAATAGAAGAGCGAATCAAGTCTAACTAAAACGAATCCAAGTAAATTAAAAAAATTGACAAGAACCAAACGAAGAAATTGAAAAATATATCCATAAATCTAGCACTTACTTGGCAACGTGGCTACAAGCTCAAAAGCTTGAGAACTACTTTTACTCGCTGCACTGCAACCAGTTAAACAAAACCTACGTCTGCGCATCTTGATTTTTCAAAAACATTTTCAAAATCAGTTTTTAGTTTTACAAAGTTTATAAATTTAGATTGCACTACTTACAGATTAATTTCTTCCTATTTCTTGTACTCAAAACAACATTTTCATACTAAATCACGCTTTTTTAAAAGTTGGGTCTATTTTATTATGCACAAATAATAATACTAAATGAAACACTTTGTATTCCATGCAAAATTTTAATTCAACAAGGACTTCCTATAGAAACGTAACGGAGCGGTTTCGGTATAAGCCATCATCAGTGATACCTGAAAAGTAAGTAAAAGAACCACCCATTAACTTTAGTTTGTTTGGTTTGTTTGTTTTATTACGGGACCTGCCCAATCAAAAAAATACAAAATTACACACTGTAAGAAAATCATATAAAAAAAATATAAGGGATAATAAACAACTTCCATACACAAACAAAGTATACAAGACATACTCCAAAGTCAAACACCAACAAATTGCACTCAACCATATAAAAGAAACATTCCCTCGGCAACAACATACAAATTATATAAAAATGCAAACAACACCACAGCGACACGTCATTATTTTAACATTTTTTTTTCTTTATTTTTATATTCTACATATCACCCTAATTAATACATTTTAATTTGGCCTTAAGAGAATTTTCAGTCACACTAAATAAGTCTTTGATAGTATCAGTGCCATTAACTGTCCTCATCACCCTGTCAATTATTGAGCTACGGCCATAAGTTGTTCTGTGGAAATTTTCATTAAAAAGTTTGGGATGTCTGAGAGAGCGCAACGGAACATTAAAATTCAATAGTGCAAGAATTTCAGGGCAATCGACCTTATTATGGATAAGTTTATAAGTCATTGTGATATAAAAGTTCTTTCGTCTAATGTGTAATGGCTGAATACTTAAATGAGTTTCCAGTTCACTGTAGCATAAATCCGTCATAGCAAAGCCCATCTTAAAATTTAAATACCTCAAAAACTTTTTCTGGATCTGTTCGATTCTATTTATATGAACCTGATAGTAAGGGTTCCATATTAGTGTGCATCTTTCAAGGTGAGATCTGACCAGTGCTATATATAGAGCTTTAATTGCCATAATGTTAGTAAAGTCACGGGTATTTCTCTTTATAAATCCCAGCATTCGCAGGGCCCTATTACAAATTGAATCAATATGCTGAATAAAAGTTAGCCTTCCATCAAAAAGCACACCCAAATCCCTAACAACATCAGTCCTGTCAATCTTATTCCCATCTATAAAGTATTCAGACTCAACACCATCTCTCAATCTACCAAACTGAATAAACTTACACTTAGATGAATTCAGAGAGAGCTTATTCTCACTACACCAGTCTCAAAAGCGGTCCAAATCTCTCTGGATCAAAGCAGTGTCATGTACATGTTTTATTCTTAAGTAAATCTTGAGATCGTCAGCATAAAGTAATATTTTAGAATTTCTGAAACAATCAGTAACGTCATTAATAAAAAGACTGAACAATAAAGGTGCAATAGGGGCCCCCTGGGGAACTCCTGAAGTTACCCTAATGACCCGCGAGGTGACGCCATCAATTCTCACTTGCTGCTCTCTACCTGTCAGGTATGAGTAAATCCAATCGTACAGACTACCATGTACACCATACCGCTTCAGCTTAGATATCAATATAGCATGATTTACCCTGTCAAATGCCTTGGAGAAATCGGTATAGACAGAATCGACCATATACCCCTCCTCCAAGGCACTGACAAGGTATGTATGATATGACAATAAGTTAGTCATCACTGAACGGCCTGCCAGAAAGCCGTGCTGGTATGGTGTCAAAATGCCCCTAAAAGAAAAACTCAAGTAGTCCGTAATGAGGCTCTTAAACACCTTAGGGATAATAGAGAGCTTAGTTATAGGCCTGTAATTATTTACAGCATTTCTTTCTCCATCACCCTTGTAAATAGGAGTGACAAAAGACAGCTTCCAGGAATCTGGAAAAATACCTGATCTTAAAGATTGGTTGAAAAGCAACCATAGAGGCCGTGCAAAGGAGAAAGCACAGTTTTTTAAAATTTCAGGTGGAACACCATCAGGCCCTGACCCTTTTTTGAGATCCAAACCCTCAAGCTTCTCCAGAACCTCCAAAATTCCCAGACTCATCGACCCCAAGTTAATGGAGTCTTGGATATCAGTATCTAAATCCGAGCAATGAGCAGTCTGCTGATCGTACACAGAAGCAAAATAAGTAGCAAACAGATCCACCCGCTCCTGACCAGAACACCCAATAGCATCCCCAAAACTGACATTCTCTGGTATACCGCCCTGCCTGATCCTACCCCTTACAAACCTCCAGAAAAATCTGGGGTCGGCGATGATACTTTGCTCTACGTTCCTTATATATTCCACAAAACAACGTCTGGCCTCACTCTTACATGTAGACCTGAGATCACTAAAAACAACATAATTTTCCTGTGACTGACTTCCCATGTAACGTCTATGCGCATCTTTTTTTTTGCATAACAAGTTGCTTCAATTCACCAGTAAACCATGGAAGGAAATTTATAATTATTATTTTTTATCAATTTCCTTGGAACGTACAGTTCAAAAATACTAAAAAGATGCTCATAGAAAATTGAAACATTTGTATTTACATCGCAGCAGAAGAGCTGATCCCATCGTGTGTTCAAAAACATATCACCGATCAACAAGTAATCGCAGTTCTCAAAATCATACACTGAACATTCATACTGAGAGTCACTGGGTACATATCCGAAATTACAATCTATCTCTATAGCTGGGTGATAATTATCACAGGGTACAAAATTAAAACTGGGACATCTCACATTCATGCCATCACAATTTGACAGAACTAAGTCTAAAAAGTTATTGTATATATTAGGTACATTTTTATTTGCTTGCAAAAGCCCTACAAGTGACATTGTATCAAACAATATTTGGTTATTGACGTCATTGATTAGCAGGAAAGTATTATCATCGAAATCAGTACATATATTGAAATTAGGAAGGTTATAATCACCTGTTATCACAAAAAAATCACTAGGATATAGGTCGCTTAGCCTTTCAATAGTATCACAATGTTCCTGATAATCCGCTGCCCTAGATTTTGGTGGGAAGTAGATGACACAAAACAAAACATTCCTCTCCTGAAATGATACCCTGACTCAAAGTTCATCGTAAGCCTTATTCTCAATATTTATCTCTATTCTCTCTGCCCGAACACCTCTCAGAACAGCACAAAGTACTCCACCTCCACGCTCCTTGCCTGTGAAACCATAGTCTCTGTCCTTACGGAAAACCTGATATCCAATACAGCCCAGCTCTACATTTGAAAAGCTACCAGTTAGCCAGGTTTCAGTGAGCATGAACACTGTATAGTCACATATGCTGACACTATTTGCAAAGTCAATTAACTTAGTTCGCAAGCCTCTAACATTCTGATTGAACGGAACGGATAGCTGCTGTAGGATTCTTAGGAAGGAACTGATACAATTTACATTGTTATATTAAGATTCTGAGATTGTTAAGAATTTGAAAGGCATTAAATTAAGTGTGTAAGATGAGAATGGTGATTTTCGTTTTTCGATTTTTTGTGTAGAATCAAAAGAAAAATGGTAGAGCTTTCGTTGACATGTCATTGGACATGAGGAGCATATCAAAGAAGAGAAAACAAATAACAGCCACAAACAACCATCACAATCATCAAGTTAAAAGTCAAATTTTCTAAAAGGCTTACATAATTTTAAAGGCCAAAACGATGCCTAAACCACCGTCTATAGATATTCTAATAAGTCCGCTCACTCCAGCGTGCCGTGGAAAATCCCGTCGTTGGCCTTGAACACACTCTGCCACGGTATGCGTGCAGCTACCGTGTACGATCAATATATAAATTGTCCAACTCACGCTCGATTACTTTTATACGGGGAGCGTTCTATTAGGAATATATGATATGAATATGATTATTAATATTTGTGTTATTAATTTTGTACGAACAATTATTGACATTCTCTTTCTCATTTATAGCTCATTAGTGATACTACTTTGTAACAGTTACTTAGTATTATAATAAATAAGTAAATAATAAACGAAACATTACCTACGATATGGCTAAAAATACGAGTAGGTATCTACAATTAATACGAAACTAAAAAAAAACTGATGGTATTGTTTAACTAGGAACACAAATTACAAAATATAACAAGAAAACAGCGGAACAATTTTAACCTGATATTTTCGGTTGTGGAGAGTTATCGATATCTTAATACATTTAATTATTAATATGACAAAATGCGTTGTCACAGTGGATGTCGTCTTTAACAAAAAAAAACCAACTAACCGCTTCAACTGACTAAAACAAGTTGATACTAAGTGAAACTAACCGAAAGTTGGTTCGACAACTAACCCAAACTAACCAAATCTTATATTATAACGTATCGGAACTGGTTCAAATGACTAAAATAAGTTGAGACTAAGTGAAACGAACCGAAAGTTGATTAGAAGACTAACCAAAACTAACCAAATCTATTTAAATCGATTATAACGTATCGGAACCGACTCAAATGACTAAAATAAGTTGAGACTAAATGAAACTAACCGAAAGTTGATTAGACGGCTAACCGAAGCTAACCAAATCTATTAAAATCGATTATAACGTATCGAAACCGACTCAAATGACTAAAATAAGTTGAGACTAAATGAAACTAACCGAAAGTTGATTAGACGGCTAGCCAAAACTAACCAAATCTATTAAAATTGATTATAACGTAACGGAATCGCCTCAAATAAGTAAAATAAATTGAGACTCGGTAACAAGTATTTACTTCCATCACGTATACTGTGCTACTCGCTATTTCTTTTTATAAATAATCATTTAAATCTTGTACAAATCTGCTGTAATTGGTACTACTTTTGTGTGCCGACTTTCAATGTATTGTTTTGTTTTTATTGGAATCTGGCAGACGGCGCAGGGCAGGTTCGTAGAAAGGCAGTGTTGCCAGATTTATTTTTTAATTCCATATGATTTTAAATTAAAACGGTACATTTTTCTGTTTGATAATTTTATGTTAGTCAATAGTTGTGCTGTGCTGATTTTAAACCAATATCTACTCTTCCTGAAATTATTATTTTATATAACTTATTAAAGCGAGGCAAAGCGATAGTGATATAAGGTAAGAGTTGAGATTATTCATTGATCTATATCAAAGATCGAGAAGATGATTTAAAGTGATTATTTCTCTTATTTCTCTTCTATTTCCTTATATTCCTTGACTTTTTATACTAACATCTAGCCTCTGCGGTATAACTATTTGTAATTATGCGAGTTGCGGTTCAGGATTAGCGTCTGTGCTTCTGATACTACGGCCCGGGTTCGATTCCCGTCGGTGACAAGACTTGTTTTATTTTCTTTCTTTTGGTTATGTTTGTTAGTTGGGGTTAATTTTAGTTTTGTTATGAGGGCTTGGTCAAGCATGTAGCGCGCTCGTCTCAATGCGCTTGTTTGGTTAATTAAAGTTAGTTTCGATTATTTTTGCTTAATCCGGGATACTGAAGACAAGCGCGCGTAGCGATTAGCACAGTACACGTGATAGAAGTGAATATTTCTTTATAGAGTTTCAACTTATTTTACTTATATGAACCGGTTCCGATACGTTATAATCAATTTTAATACATTTGGTTAGTTTTAATTAGTCGTCTAATCAACTTTGGGTTAGTTTCACTTAGTCTCAACTTATTTTAGTCATTTGATCCGGTTTCGATACGCTATACCAAATTTTAACAGCTTCGGTTACTTTGGGTCAGTCGCCAAATCAACTTTCAGTTAATTTCACTTCGCTTTACCTTATTTTAGACATTTGAACCGGTTCCGATACGTTATAATAAATTTTAATAGATTTAGTTAGTTTAAGTTACTCGCCGAATCAACTTTCAGTTAGTTGCACTTTGACTCAACTTATTTTAGTGATTTTAATCGGTTCCGCTAGGTTATAATCAATTTTAATAGATTTGGTGAGTTTGGGTTAGTCGTCGAATCAACTTTCAGTTAGTTTCACTTTGTCTCAACTTACTTGATGACATTTGAACCGGTTCCGATACGTTATAATCAATTTTAATACATTTGGTCAGTTTTGGGCAGTTGTCTAATCAACTTCCGGTTAGTTTCACTTAGTCTCAACTTATTTTAGTCATTTGATCCGGTTCCGATACGCTATAAGCAATTTTAATAAATTTGGTTAGTTTGGGTTAGTTGCCGAATCAACTTTCAGTTAGTTTCACTTAATCTCAACTTATTTTAGACATTTGAATTGGTTCCGATACGTTATAATCCATTTTAATACATTGGGTTAGTCGTCTAATCAACTTCCGGTTAGTTTCACTTAGCCTCAACTTATTTAAGTCATTTGACCCGGTTCCAATATGCCATAACCAATTTTAAGAGATTTGGTGAGTTTGGGTTAGTCGCCGAATCAACTTTAAGTTAGTTTTACTTTGTCTCAACTTATTTTAGTTATTTCAATCGGTTCCGATAAGTTATAATGATTTTTAATAGATTTGGTTCGATTTTGTTAGGCGTCGAATCAACTTTCGGTTAGTTCCACTTTGTCTCAACTTATTTTAGTCATTTGATCAGGTTCCGATATGCTATAGCCAATTTTAAAAGATTTGGTTAGTTTGGGTTAGTCGCCGAATTAATTTCAGTTAGTTTCACTTGTTCTCAACTTATTTTAGTCATTTCAACCGGTTCCGATAGGTTCTAATCAATTTTAATAGATTTGGATAGGGTTTAGCGTCGAATCAACTTTCTGTTAGTTTCACTTAGTCTCAACTTATTTTAGACATTTGAACCGGTTCCAAAACGTTATAATCAATTTTAATAGATTTGGTTATAGTTTGGGTTAGTCGCCGAATCAACTTTCAGTTAGTTACACATTGTCTCAACTTAGTTTAGTGATTTCAACCGGATCCGCTAGGTTATAATCAATTTTAATAGATTTGGTTAGTTTGGGATAGTCGCCGAATCAACTTTCGGTTCATTTTATTTTAGTCATTTGATCAGGTTCCGATATGATATAACCAATTTTAAAATATTTTCAATTCAGTTAGTTTCACTTTTTATCAACTTATTTTAGTCATTTCAACCGGTTTCGATAGGTTCTACTCAATTTTTATAGATTTGGTTAAATTGGGTTAGTCGTCGAATCAACTTTCAGTTAGTTGCACTTTGTCTCGACTTATTTTAGTGATTTTAACCGGTTCCGCTAGGTTCTAATCAATTTTAATAGATTTGGTTAAATTGGGTTAGTCCTCGAATCAACTTTCAGTTAAGTTTCACTTTGTCTCAACTTGTTTTAGACATTTGAATCGGTTCCGATACGTTATAATCCATTTTAATACATTTGGTGAGTTTGGGTTAGTCGTCCAATCAACTTTCGATTAGTTTCACTTCGTCTGGAATAATTCTTACCAATTCCATAAGAAAGAAAGAGGGAGAGATCACGTGTAGTTACACAACAGTCATCAACAGTACAATAAGAAAAAATACGCTTAGCCATCTTAAATATTTTTAAATAGCCTTTAGCGTAAAGCGTGCGAAAACTATTCCGTAAAAATAAATTCACACCGTCCGATCGCGTAAGTACTTGCGAAAACTGAGTCACGGCTAAGCCGTGACATTGACGGGTAGCCGATGGGCGAGGTATATGCGCAGGCAGGAGGGAAATTTTCCGCAGCACGCTCGAGTGAGCGGACTTATTAGAATATCTATAGACGGTGCCTAAACCACGCTTTTGGTAGAACGATAAAATTGACGTTGGCAGTCTTGACAAGTAGACTGAAAGCGCAGTAAGTGATCCGCAAAATTAGCGGTAAATTTTAACTGCCTGCTTCCTGCCACTTTCTGCGCCTTCACTCTACTTGTCAAGACTGTCAACGTCAACAACGACACATTTTGTCGTTCCGCCAAAAGCGTGGTTTAGGCATCGATTTGGCCTTTAATGTAAAATTATATAAACCTTTTAGAAAATGTGACTTTTAACTTGTTGATTGTGATGTGACCGTTGTTTTTGGGCGTTGTTTGTTTTCTCTTCGTTGATATGTACTTCAGGTCCAATGACAAGTAAGCGAAAGAATCTCTACAAATTTCCTTTTGATTCTACACAATTCACACCAAAAATCGAAAAAAATATCACTATTCTCAGCTTATACAGTTAATTTAATGCCTTTCAAATTCGTAACAATCTCAAAATCCTAATATAACAATGTTAATTATATTAGCTTCCTTCCTAAATATCTTACAGCAGCCATCTTACTTTCCGTTAATGGGTGGTTCTTTTACTTACTCTTCAGGTAACACTGATGATGGCTTAGGCCGAAAGCGCTCTGTTACGCTGCTATAGGAAGTAATTTTGGGATTAAAATTTTGCATGGAATACAAAGTGTTTCATTTAGTATGATTCATACTTGCACACAGCCATTACTCTTCACTTAAATTAATAATGTTCAACAAACCCGAAAACTATGATAATGAATCGCCGACTGACTGATTATCAATTTTACAGGACACTACTCCATTATTTTATTATTTTCTCAAAGCCTACTTGATATTTGAATGTTCAGTATACGATCGTTGTACTTCACCAGGGTGCGTTCAGTAAAAAGTTACAGAGTACACATTTCTTACATTTCTGTTACAAAGTGGGTTCATAAACATTGCACTGGTATCTTTCAGATTACTTTCCAAGCATTTACAATTGATTTTTGAAGTGAATACTTCTTTGATTGCATGAGAGTGATTTTTCAAGGCCGCGTCACGACACGCTTTGAAATTTTCGTCTCGCAAAGGAGATAAAGTATATGACTCTCTCTTTCTGTCTTATGAATTCGGTAGAATAGAATAGAATTGAAGGGAGCTGGCGCTGGTTCCCGCCTCTGCCACTGCAACCTATGCAGGTCTATTGTAGCATTCCGAACTATGCTTAGAGGACCTCATCCAGTCTGGTCTTTCTAATCAGACTCCACAAATGGAGTACCGGCTCCTCCATATACTTTGCAGGTCCTGGTTTGGTCTCTCCTAGCCTTGCATACCTGGAGCCTGCATCAGAGAGCCTCACACTTGCACCACACGTGTTTTGGAGTTTCCTCCTCCTCCTGACAGAATCTGCAACGGCGATTATTTCCCAGGCCGATCTTTTCCATGTGTCTGTTCATTCCAAGGTGCCCCGTCAGCTTACTCACTAATATTCTTACCGTCTTGCAACTCCTCTTAAGTAGATCTGCCCTGAATTTTGGGGAGCCGTGTTTTATGAACTGCTTGGCCTGTACTTGCCCCGGTGTTTGTAACCACCAGTTTAGAGTTTGCTTATCTATCCAGCTTTTAACTCCTGTTTTGAAGACTCTTCCAGCTATCCCGTAGTAGGGCTCAGGTCCCAACGTAACCTTACTTGCGCCCCGTTTTGCAAGTTTGTCCACTTCTTCTTTACCTCGATAGCCTTCATGTCCCGGAACCCACGCACAAGTGAGCTTATTTTTACGACCGACCTCTTCAAGGGCACTTTTGCAGTTTTTAACTAGTCTGATCTAACCTTATCTGCACTAACTGTTTTTAAGGCGGCCTGATTGTCTGAGTATATGACTACCCTCCTTTTTCTAATGTTCAATTTCTTTATCCCCATGGCGCAGTGTTGAAATGCCGTGACCTCTGCTTGGAACACTGTGGCTTAACTGCCCATGTTTGTGGAGATATTTGACCATGGTCCGGGGACCTCGGTTCCCACCCCTTTTCTGGTCTTAGAGCCGTCGGCTCCCGTCCCATTCTTCTCTGCTTACAATTGCTACTGAGAAGGGTCTATCAAACATAGGAGGAGGTGGTTTCGTCTGATGGCATTTCGAAGATATACTTGATCTTCTCGCTGTCCTCTAGTTTCCAGCTTGTTGGCCTTTCTCATTCAATGATGGACTTGTTGCCTTACTTGAGCCGGAGCTAGGTAGATTTAGCAGGAATTCCTGTTCTGCAGTTGCCCCGAGACGTACAGACATGCCAGCCTTTGTACGCCTTCTAGTTGCCTGATTGCACCTGTTTGCATGGTCTTTATGCCCCAGGCTATAGAGCCATAGGTTAGCATGAGGCTTACCACCATTTTGTACAACCAGAGATTAAATTCTGGGCTCAGCCCCCAGTTTCTTCCACAAAGTCGCCTGCATCTGCCCAGTGCAATTCTTGCTCTATGAGCGACCTTTCTAAGATGCAGTCATCAAGTCATACCTTGGTCAAAAGTGAAATCTATGTATTTGACTTCCTTGGAAAAGGGAATTATTATCCCGCTGAGCATTGAATTTTTCAGATCCTTAAATGCTCTTTTCTGTGTGGGACTATTGTGGTTTTCAGCGGATTAACCGACAGATCCTTCTCTTCATACCATTTGCTTACTATATTCAAGGCCTTTTGTGCTCTTGATGAAACATAGCCCATGTTCCTTCCCCTGACTACTATGACTAAGTCATCTGCGTAGCATAGACAGAAGTATCGTTCATTTTCCATCTTGTCTATATAGACCAGGGTCGATAATTTTGAAAATAGTAAAAAGTGAACAAAAATTATAGTAGGATGAAACCCATTGGAAAAGGTAGAGAATATAACAAAAATGAAAGGAAACATAATTTACGGGCGATCTGAGGTCGGGAAGGGGGTGAGTTTTTAAGGGTAAAAAACGATTTATCTCGATTTCCGGCAAAACTACAAGTCCTATGAAAAAAAGTTAAATGGCAAAGTTATTGTAGGTAATAAAAAGATCTACAACTTTTGTTTTTACACTTTTTTCACATAACCTCAAAATGTATGTGAAAAATTCATATAACCAAGTTTGTGGTTTTTTATTTTTCTTTTGCAAAAAAAAAAATTTTTTTCACGAAATTTGGTGAAAACTTACCTTTTTATGTCCCAAACACACAATAATTTTTTGATTTAAAATATTCTTTCACCTTATTTTGACTTAATATCGAAAAAGTACCCTAATTTTCAATCGAAAATTCTCACGTCAAAATATCTGCTTTTTTAAAAAAGTCGTTGAAATCTCTATTTTCTGATGGTATAAAAAAATTATACATTACCATGGTAAATGTTCTCAGAAAATGCAAATAAACGAAAAAAACTCGAATCCGAATTTTTTTTTAATCATTATGTACAATTTTGAGCTATTTATTAAAATTTACACTGTAATTACTCGAAAAACGTAAGATTTCATGTTACATTGATAAACAAAAAAATTGCTAATCGAAATATACTACTATAATTAACAACCAAATAAGTTAATAAAGTTAATATTAAATAAGACATCTACAATATTTTGAGAAAGTTGTAGAATCTTCTTTAAATTATATGCGTATATGCCTATTTATTGCTATTTTAAGATAACCTATATACCTGAGTGACCTTCGGCAAATTTTAGCCGTAAAAGATCTATTTTTCAAGTCTAATAGTTTCAAATATGAATCCTTCGAAAATATCGTTGCATTTCTGCATTGTTTTTCTGATTGTGATACAACATCTGGATTTGCCGGAAAAGGAAAGAAAAGTATCGTCAACTCATTATTAGACGATAAAAATTTGTCAAATTTAGCCAATATTTTTTATAAAAAAGATGCAAACGAAGAAGATATCAAAAAAAATATATTACAATTAATCAAATCTATTTATAAATGTAAAAATAATAATATAACACTGAATCAATTAAGATTTCAAAAATATCAATTGGCAAGAATTAAATCTTCTTTCATATTGGTAAATCTCCCACCCACAGAAGGTGCGGCAGAACAACATTGTTACAGGGCATATTATCAGCTTCAGACTTGGCTGGGTAACGAACTGACAGCAACACGTTGGGGTTGGAAGCAACATCAACGGGGCATTATGCCCAAATTTACAGAAAAGGAATTAATTCCGGAAATATTGCTCAAAACCATTTGCTGCAGCTGTGAAACTGGATGTAACAGTTTAAAATGTGGCTGCCGAAAACATGGTTTAAATGCCCAAATTTATGCTCAAATTGTCATGGTTCTGAAACATACTCCAATGTGGGAGAAAAAACCTACGAGAAAGTTAATGGTTCAGATGAAATTGTGGATGAAGAACCAATGCAGACCGGAAATAATATTGGAGACGATGACGGTGATGGTCTTGAAGATTTCGAAGATCCCCTAGAATCGGGAAGGTTTGTCGAATCTAACGATGAAGAAATGCCATCAAAGAGACCATAACTAATGGAGAAGTGATTAGAATGCAAGATAAGGTTTTTATAAATAAGAAGATTATTGTATTTAAAAAAATTATAATGAAAACGTAATCAGTATAAAGTATCCAAATTCAATAATACGATTTACATGCATATTTATGTATTGAGATTTTCTATGACATAAATGTAATTAGAATTTAATAAATGAACTTTATTACTGAAAAAAATTGCAGCAGTCACATTTTTTAGATGAAATCCCCTTTACATCATATTTTTAATATTTAGAACAACTATTTTCGCATGTTTTTTGCAAACTTTATGTTTTATGGATTTGTAATTGTTTTGTTTGTCAATGTAACATGAAATCTTACGTTTTTTGAGAAATTAAAGTGTAAATTTTAATAAATAGCTCAAAATTGTACATAATGATTAAAAAAAAAATTTCGGATTCGAGTTTTGCATTTTCTGAGAACATTTACCATAGTAATGTATATATTTTTATACCATCAGAAGGTAGAGATTTCAACGAACAAAAAGCCCACTGACTTTTTTAAAAAAGCAGATATTTTAACGTGAGAATTTTCGATTGAAGATTGGGTGCTTTTTCGATATTAAGTCAAAATAACGTGAAAAAAATAATATTTTAAATCAAAAAAATTACTGTGTTTGGGCCATAAAAAGGTAAGTTTTCACCTAATTTCGTGAAAAAATATTTTTTTTTGCAAAAGAACAATAAAAAACCAAAAACTTGGTTATTTGAATTTTTCACATACATTTTGAGGTTATGTGAAAAAAAAAGTAAAAACAAAAGTTGTAGACCTTTTTATTACCTACAACTTTGCCATTTAACTTTTTCTCATAGGACTTGTAGTTTTGTCGGAAATCGAGATAAACCGTTTTTACCCTTAAAAACTCACCCCCCCCCCTTTCCCTTCCCCTTCCCGACCACAGATCGCCCGTAAGTTATTTTTCCTTTCATTTTTGTTACATTTTCTTCCTTTTCCAATGGGTTTCATCTAGTGTTGCCAACCATAAATCAGAAAAATCCGTAACAGAGTCCTCAAAATTTCCGTGTTTTCCGTGTCCCCGAAATGTAGCTTAAAAATGGTTACTGTAAACGTAAAATCAATTGTATATGGAAGAGTTAAGCTGTTGGAAGAAAGATGGAAATGTTCAACTAGAAAATAAATAGAATATGACGTCATACATGCACCACTCCCGATTTTTCCTGATGGTAATTAAGATAAAATAATTCAATAGTTGCTTACCAGCTTACGACGCTTAAAATGAGAAGCAGAGAAAGTCTTCTTATTTAATCCATTTATTCGAAACAAGCATAAAATAATTCTTCTTTTTACAAATAATCAACTTAAGATAACTCAAAGACAGTGCCGAATCCGTCTTCACCATTTTTTAACATTGATTTGACTGGCTTAAATAGAGCACAATATATTTTCTTACCACCAATGAAGCCAGCAGACTTCCATTAATGGTACTAGTGATTAAACAATTTCTTTGTTTTAATTAGATTAGATTCATATGTTTAAATTATGGGCCGGCAGAACAAATTTCAGGAGGGTGGGGTAGAGATGGAAGTCAACAAAAATAACGTGTAAATACTTTTTCTAAATCCCAATGAATTTAAAATGTATTTTTATACTATGCATTATTTTAATACTTCAGGCAACTGCCCCCTCCTACCGGCGCTCATGGTGAAATTACTTTCGCATTGAGCGTTTGACCCAAAGCCCAAAATTGTCACTGGTCGTCAATATTTTGAAATTCCGATTTATCAACGCGTCTTTGAATCTAAAGAGACCAGTTGATTGGCACATTTATTTTTAGAATTGAATAATATCTATATGAAATATCGATTGAAATTAAGCGAATTATATTAAAATGGACATATGACACATAAATATAATAACGCCAAATCATCTGTAAAAAATCCGTGTTTTCATTGCACGGAACCCAATAAAATCCGTGTCCGTGTTCTAGTTTCAAAAATCCGTGAAAACACGGAAGTTTCCGTGTCGTTGGCAACACTGGTTTCATCCTACTATAATTATTTTTGGTCTCAAAAATTATCGACCCTGATCTAATAGTAGACTATCTACAAGAATGGCCCACAGTAGTGGCGATAGGACCCCTCCTTGGGGGCAGCCCTCCCCCAACCGCGCTGTAATCGTATTGTATGGTGGCAGTTATTGTCCTATACTTTAGGCTTGCTTGGATCCAGTTGCCAATGCTTGGGGGGGATTTCTTTGTGTTTGAGTGCCTTAACCAGCGATTTGGCTGGAACGTTGTTGCAAGCAGCCTCTATGTCCAGAAAGGTGGCTAAGTGGCTTTCCTGTTGGTGCGCATATTGACACTCGTAAAGGGGTTTTATTGAGAGAATGTTGTCGTGGATATACCGATCGACTAGTTTCCCAGTGTTTTAAGCAGGAGTAAGCTAGACTTATTGGCCTGTATGTATGACTTTGGCATTTGTTTAGGTGTCCTGCCTATTTTTGGCAAAAAAAAATACCTTTGCCCTTTGCCATACCGCTGGCGTGTGGCCTCAGGCCCGTCTCCAGGGGTGAGGCGGCGAGGCAGCCGCCTCGGGCGGCCGATTTTTAGGGGCGACCGTTTTTATTTTTCCTATTAAGTTTTAATGTGATTGCATGTAACACGGAAAACACTCTCGCAATGAATATGTAAAACGCTTCATTCGTACTATAAGCAGCTCATCGCGCGTTGTAAGCAATAATAACCAACGCCTTAAAAAATTATAGTCCACTATATAACATAACGGTCTATACGCAATTAGCATTAACAGTTTAAATTCGCAGTGAATGAAAAATCGCATTAACAGTCGCAACTGCTAATAAAAAATTGCGACATAGCACATCTGTAGGGACGGGCGACATCGCCCTAAAGCGATTCAGGACACTTTTTACGGAATTGGCCGAAACGCAACCCGATTGATTGATCGATTACTGAACAGCATGTAGCACATATTGAGCGTGATGCGAGTGCATGTTACATGTACGTACTCGTGCGATTTATCAGACCAAAAAGTCGAACTCCGCGCCCCCAAATACCCCTCTCTAGAGTATTCACATCGAAATTAACTTTTTTTGAAAATAATTTTTGAAAAAAAAAATTTTGCTTTCATTACAGAAACGGTTATAGGAAATCACGTACATGTCACCTACGCACAAATAATTTTTTTAAAATCACATACATGGTGTTACAACCACAATTTTTCCCAAAAAATCCCCTATTTTCGAAATATTTCGGTACAGCAAACTCGTGCGATTTTTTAGACCAAAAATTCGAACTCCGCGCCCCCCAAATACCCTTCCCTTGAGTACCTACATCAAAATTTATTTTTCTCGAAAATTATTTTCGAAAAAATTTTTTTTCGCTCTCATTACAGAAATGTTACAGAGATCCACGTACATGTCACCCCCGTACAATTATTTTTTTTTAAATTCACATACAGGGTGCTATAATCATAATTTTTCCCAAAAAAATCCCCTATTTTCAAAATATTTCGGTACAGCAAACTCGTCCGATTTTTTAGGCCAAAAATTCGAACTCTGTGCCCCCAAATATCCCTCTCTAAAGTACTCACTTCAAAATTAATTGTTTAGAAAAAAAATCCCTGTTTTTATTACCGAAACGATTAGAAGGACCCACTTTCATATCACCAACGTACAAATAAAATTTCCAAAATCATATACAGGGTGGTAAAACAATACATTTAAAAAAAAAAATCAACTTTGTTCGAAATATTTCGGTACAGAAAACTCATACGACCTTTTCGATGCGAAAATCGAGCTCAACACGCCCAAAAACCCATCCAAAATAAAAAAGATCATCTCCCTACGAAATTCCCTATTGCGTGCCGAAATCTAAAGAAAAATGCTAGATTTTGAGACAAAAACTACATTTTATCGAATATCTACGTTATTTGAACCCTATCTAAAAACTTTATAGGAGCTTTTCGATCGACCTTAAGACACTGGCGCCGATCTGAGATATCTCTTTCGGTTATTACACAAATGAAGAAAATATGAAAATCACGTTTGGTCGATTCGGAAAAAACGAAACGTCTACAATCAAACTGGATACGGCACATTATCGTACCCGATGAGACCCATTTAAAGTTTACCTCTAACTCTTACCGTTTTCGAACTATAGCCGATTTAATGAAAATCTCGATTTTTTTAAATGAATATTTCCGAAAAAAATTTTGAAAAAAAGTAACCGTTTTTATTACGGAAACAATTATAGTGGTCCATTTGCATGTTATTAACATAAAAATTAAATTTTCAAAAGCATATATAGGGTGGGAAAAAATATAACTTTTGAAAAAATTCCCCTTTTTCGAAAAAAAACTGCAATATATATATTTTTTAAATTCGACGACTCACACACTTGCTAAAGGCCGTCGAAATACACATTTTTGGTGGTATGTATTTTTTTTCTTATCACTCGTAGTTTTTGAGCTAAGACTGTTCTCGAATTTAAACGGCCGATTTCTCGAAAACTAAGAACATTGTTTTTTTTGTAAAGAACCTTTTTTGTCGGCCTTGAGGTCCTCTACCTACATGCCGAATTTCAAATTGATCGAAAAAAAAACTATAGGTTCTACCGATAGGTTCCAGGTAGGTTCCTGTTCCTATAGGACAAAATGAAGGTCATGTCGATATAAAAATACGTTTTTTTCCATTTGCCGAAATTCTTCTTTTTTCTACCTGAACCTACCCGTTAACAAACGTGTTTCGCGATTTCCCCCACTTCTCCATAAAAATTCGGGAAACGGGGGTACCCACTAACCGGTCAACCCCGACTCCGCTGTGGAGTTTGGTTTGGTCGCGGCAAAATTTCGCTCCGAACTCCCGTTTAGCCAGAAATCGCGAAAAAACCAGGCGATTTCCATCTAGCATGCCAAAACTCTCCTTTAAAATCGAGCCCCGGCATCCCCGAATTAATTCCAGGTGGCCCCCACGTTGTACATCTACCATGAAAATATAGACCCTGCATGTCATCTCCTTATACTGGAACCTACCGGTTAAAAAACTGCGCTGGCGCCTATTCGCCGGATAAGTCAATATTGACTCCTTAATTATTCGTCTGTTGTAAGGGGCGGCCAAATCCTGCTAGCCTCAGGCGGCCTAAAGCCTGGAGACAGGGCTGGTGGCCTCATGTTATGTATCCTTTAAGTATCTTGTAGATGTGTGGAATTAGCATATCCTGCCTTTTCTGCAACAGAATTCGGTAGATTCCATCTGTTCCGGGGGACTTATAATGCTGGAATTCCTCTATGGCTCATTTAATTTTTTCAAATGTGACATTCTCGTTGGCCCTTTTCCAATCTGTTTTTTTCTTGCCTTGCATGCCCTGCTGCGGGTTCTGGCCTGCTCTGATTGTCTATGACTCTGGACCCTGGGAAATGTGTGTCCATCAGTAGTTCCAGAGTTTCTTTTGTGGGGCTGGTAAATGTGCCATCTGGTTTCTTTAGAAATCCAGCTTCACCCGCAGTACCTTCGACGGCCAGAACTTTGTACACTCGTGCACACTACTTTGTTCCGGCTATCTTTTCGCAGAACTTCTCTTACGAGTTTCTTTTGGCCCTGCGATTTTTATTTGTTGTACTGCGTTAATTTTTCTCTATATGTAGTCCAGTCTTGGTTCGTTTTGGCTCTGTTAAACAGCCTTCTCACCTCAGACCTTAGCCTATCGAGGTGATTGTTCCAACAGACCGTTTATGTGTTTTGTTGTCTGATAGTTTCTGGCAGTTTTCGTTGAAGGCTGAAATTGGTACAGACAAAGCATCTTTATTTGTACAAAAAAATCGCAAAAAACTTTTAAAAAAATGTAACATTTTCAAAACGTTGCAACGCGAAAACTCCCCTAAAAATGAAAGATTACTTACGGTGTTGCCAAACTAGCTTTCTTGATATTCAAAAAAATATATATGTCTATTAGAGTAGTTATTGATATTTCGTGGACGGTAGGCAATGTAACGTTCTCGTATTCAAGAAGTTAAATTTGTAAACCTGTCGCCTGTAACATTCTATACCTATTTCGAATATTAGCTTAAATTTAGTATATAATAGTCACATCTGATATTTGTTTTCGTCATCAAATAATATTTCTGAATATTTCAAATACAGTAATTATCTAGCGGGATGCGAACCCTGATTTTCTCTTCTCGAAGTACTACTGGGTTGAAATCTTTTAGAAGCAACTCAAACCATATTGACCGCTCCCTCGTAGATGTTGGTCGGTGCCCAAATTTGTCATTTTCAAGCTGTTTTTATGGATTTTCAAGCTACAACTTCACAAATAGTTTCTGGGTTTCTTTGCCTTCCGTTATCTGTATGTGTTTTGGAAATTGGTTGAGTTTCGTTGCCGAAACCTACTTTACTTCCTGGACTAAAATGAGAGTGGCGAATAGGACTCTTATGCAATAAGGAGTTATAATGATTTATTTTTGTTTCAGATGTACGTCACCTTAATCCACTTCCGCTTACTTAGTCCAACTAACCCTACATGCATACACTTTCAACATTTCATCACGCCAAAAAACACCGGTTCGCATAAATTCTAAATAGCGCTCCTCGAAGACGTCAAGTATTCATGACCGACCTTATTCGACAGATCTGATCCCAAGGGATCCACCGTATATTTCGATAGCTTTGCAATTTCGGAGACAGAGTAAGAAAATTTCATTTTCTCTGTCTCGATACTGCCGGAGAGAGTCGTAAAAATCAGCTTGTAGAGAATTGCGTGTAAGAAAACCGCGAGGAGATAAATAGGATGACAGAAAAATATATTTGTGTACTGCAACTACTGCAAGCAAGTGAATAAAAACCTAGCATCACTATTCTGATTAGTCGCGACGTTGTCAAGTTCTTTTTTCACATTTGAAGGGCCTTAAACAATAAGTCACAATTAATTAATCCAAAAAACATTTTTGCAGTGCAAGTGTTTAAAAGTTACCTCCAAATTTTAGACAATAATTTATGTTTCATCGAAGATATAATGCACTCTCTTTTATGATATTGGCTACACTGCGTACACGTACCAATTAGTTTGCAAAATGATCTTAAACCCAAGGGTTTCCTATGGATTTTAAATTTAAATGTTGATAACAACTGGGTATCCCTAGGAAATTAACATACTTAGGAAAGTTAAATTAAAATCTTAAAAGGAAATTAAAGGGTTGCTGAACTACTAGGTGCAGTATTTAAATTATTAAAGTTAGCCCCCAGTATAGATCACAGCTAAATAATTTCAAATTTCGCGCTGACATACTTAATACTTAGAAAACATTTTTTTTTAATTAAAAATTGGAAACTAGAGACGTAAACATTAAATTTTATCCGGCACTTGTGTGACATATATCTAATAATAGAAGCCCATATTTCATCGTTGTCAGCTCTAACGCATTCGTTTGATTTAGCGCAAAATCACTGATATATAATCCGATTCGAATTAAAGTTGTCAATTTCGGGATTAATAGCAGGTAAAATCCATTATGTTCCGCATCGATTAAAAGCATTTTTATTCCGGACACAAATGTAAATTTTTAAAGCGCGGTACAGGATGACATCTGAATTAAAGAGGATGACGTGTCGAAAACAAGTGCATACTCAAAAATGTCGATCTTTAATTTACTCTTCTCTGGCAAACGTTCTGAGGACCGGTTTTTCAATGCTAAGCTAAGAGCTTGAGCTATACAACGAACAATTTTCGATGGCCAATACCGTCAATCTTTGAATCGTTACGTTGGCAACATACCCAATATAAACCGTTCAAAACTGTATCACAGTGACGTATATGGAAGAAAATTTTAAAAAACTAATGAGAAGGGGCAAGTAGTTACAGGTAATTTACAAGGCGAAAAAATAGATTGGAACTTGATGCTAAACAGAGTGAGTCTACCATTATAAATAAACTAGTGTCACAGCTGTCTTTCTTAAAGCAAATAACAATCTTGTAGCTTTCGTAGCTGGTAAATTATCTATACAAAGTTCCTTTTGGATTCATTCCGTGTTCTCAGTTTGAGGGAGACGATGTACATAATCGCAATCATCATCATCATCATTCAGCTTTCTGTGTCCACTGCTGGACATAAGCCTCCCCCATTTCTGCCCATTCCTTCCTGTCTTGAGCTCTTTGCATCCAGTTGCCTGCACTTTTTTTTTAGATCGTCCGTCCAACGTGTAGGGGGTCTTCCCTTCTTTAATCCAGGCGCGATCTCCACTCGAGCAGCCTTTTCGTCCATCTCCCGTCCGTCATTCGTGCCACATGTCCAGCCCACTTCCACTTGAGTTTGCGAATTTGGATAATCACATCTGTAACGCCGGTTCTTCTGCGTAAATCTTCATTTCCTATATGCTCCCGCAATGACACCCCGAGCATGGACCTTTCCATCTTGCGCTGTGTTACCATAAGCACTTGCTGAGGTTAGTGTTAAGGTTTCAGCTCCATAGGTCATGGCCGGCAACACACATTGATCAAATACCTTCCTCTTCAAACATTGTGGCATATCGCATTTAAATACTTCCACAATCTTTCCATAGGCTGCCCAAGATAGTGTAACTCTTCTTTTTATTTCGGACGTTTGGTTGTCTCTTGAGATTTCGATTTCATGACTAAGGTAATTATACTTGTTCACCAGAGCTACTTCCTCATCATCAATGAAAATTTGCTCACTGGGAACCAAATTTGTCATATATTTTGTTTTTGATATATTAATTTGTAGACCTACGTCAGCACATACCTTTTGTAGTTCTCCTAACAGATCTTTAATGCCTTTAAGGTTATCTGAGAGCAAAAATATATCATCCGCAAAACGTAGATTTGTTAAGTTTCGATCATCTATATTGTCACATATAGACGCTCCTACCGCTTGTTGCCTATGGAACTGACTTCGTTGCAGTAGTTGCATTGTACTCTTTCAGGAGACGAAGCTCAGATATAGGTAGTTGGGAGAGATGGAAAGAAACACTCGGTGTAAACAAGGCTTGATTTATTAGCTTCAGGTTGAGTATATAAGGTTGTAAGTATTACCAAAATATTCGGGAATGCATATCTCGTAAGTCCCCTGGGATATTCCTCGCGAAAATGTTAACCACGAACAGCAGCTGGAGAGAGAGAGAGCTAGCCTGAAGGGCTGTTACAATTAGACTGACAGGCGGATAGATTATTTGATCTGACTGAATGTTTAGTTACGTAGTTTACTTTTTTATATGTAGTTAGTTTAAATAGCACTTTGCCTTATGGCGTTATTAATTTTTACTGATTCACTTTTAAGGCGTGCCTGATCAGAGTGGCTTTTCCTTTTTGGTAGTTCGCACTGATAGGTCTTTTTTAAACGTGCCTGATCAGAGTGGCTTTTCCCTTTCGGTAGTTCGCACTGTAGATCAAAGTCTGCCGGTATGGGCTGCTGCACAGCTTTTTATACCAAACTTTGACCTCTAATTCGAGTATTGTTTTGTATTGTCAACAAGGTTAATCATAACAGTTTATACTTTAACTAATAACAATTTATATTTGAGTTTCATGATTAAGTTCAAACTTTCCACTGTATGATTTTATGTTAGTTGACAATATTTAGGCCCTCGCTTTCCCAATTGAGTTTTTTAAAAGCATACTCCAAGACTGTGATAATGAGTTTGGGCGATATCGTGTCTCTTTGTCTGACAACTCTGCCGATTTGAATGCATTTGGTATTTCTATGAAGTTTTACCATTATTGTAGCATTTTTGTAGATATTGTAAATCAGCTTTGAGTATCTGTAATCAATGCGACACTCCTGTAATGCACTGATGACCGCATTCAGCTCTACCGTATCAAAGGCCTTTTGAAAGTCTACGAAAGCAAGGACTAGTGGTCTATTGTATTCGATGCTTTTTCAATCGCCTGCAGATGGTCATTTACTATTGTATATGCACAAGTTAAATAGCACTGTGATCTTTTCTAGTAAACGCGGACCACCGATTTTTATTGTATCTGCAACTACATCACTTCTCCGGGAGCATTGTTTTTCTTTGTTCTCCTTAGCGCGATTTATTTCATCTATTGTGATGCATGGTAATTCTTCTGAACCTTGATTTGCAATCCCTTTTTGGCTGTCACTATATCCGTTTCTGAGCTAGAGTTCAATATATCTTTGTTTTGGCTTGTGTACAGCATCTGGTAAAGGTCTTCCACTGTTTTTAGAATCTCTTCTCTATTTGTTGTTGTTATACCTTGTTTGGTCTTTAGCTTGATTATATGTTCTTTCCCGATTCCAAATTTCCTTCTCATAACCTTCATACTTTTTTTTTATCTTCGATCGTTTGTTGGATGTGATTTGTATTGAATGCTCTAATGTCACGTCTTATGGCTTTCACCACCTTTTTATTCGCTTCTTTTTGCTCGTTGTTAGCAACTATTCCTTTACTTCTGAGGTCTCTTCTTTCTTGGATCATTTGCCTTGTATTATGGCTCAATTTTTGTTCCTTTTGTGTTTTTGGGCAGTACTTATTTTGGCTTTCTAGCATGCAACTGGTTAATATGTCATTGAGAGTGTTGACATCCTCGTTTGATTTTGCGTCGCAGCTTGCCAATCCATCATCTATAGAGCGCTGGAATCTCTATATCTGTTGGTCTCGTCCAAGGTTTACTTGTTTTCTTCTCGACCGTTCTGTGGCGTTCTTTATCGATATCAATAACTACTTTAGCCCGTACTAGTCTGTGGTCGCTTCCAGTGGAGAACCTATTTAGTACTGTCATATCTTTGATGATGCGTTTTTTGTCCGTTATAATAAAATCTATTTCGTTTCTTGTGTGACCATCTGGGCTTTCCCATGTCCATCTTCTATTTAACTTTTTCTTGTAGAAGCTATTCATCTGAAATAGATAGTAGAAGCTATTCATCTGTAACAGATAGCCCAGCATTACTTCACCTCGCTCGTTTCTGCCTGGTAGTTCAAAGTTGCTCAATGGGGTTTTAGCGGTGTCCTGCCTCATTCCCATTTTAGCATTGAAATCTCCACATAGAATCGAATACTGCGCATGTTGGTCTGTGAGAGCTGTACTTATATCATCATAGAAACTGTCTACCTCCTCGTCATCATGGCTAGCACCTAGCGTATACCTGTATGACCATGATGTTGAATCTCGAGGTCAGCTTCAGAACAAGACAGATTACTCTGGTGGAAATTTTCTTTAAGGAAACTATCACTTCCGGCTCTGCCGTCGAGGGACGAACACGTTGGAAACGGATTGCAGAATTCAGCACGGCTAGTGGAAGCGTTTGCTTAGAAAACGTATTCTAATCCCTCGGGGGGAGGCTGTAAAGTCGTGCCGGCTGGATGGTGTATGGGGCGGGACCCGTAGTGGAGGATGATTCCTATTAGAAGTCCAAGTTTTATCTTTGTGCGCGGTAGCGTGGCCTGAGGGCGGTTGGTTTATTTCCTGCGGGGGTTTGGACTTTGGAGTCTCTGACAGAAACGGTTATACCTACAGTGCGCGAAACCTCCTTACATTAGAACACTCAGTCGTGCCTTTAATTGATTTATTTTGCAAGAGTCGGAAGCCACCATGGGCTCAAGCCCGTCGTACTGAGGTTCCCACAGTAAATACAAGGCCCCTCAAACTAGAACAATGTGTAACACAAGCAGAAGGGTCGCTCTGCCTCTGTCTAAGTGCCGGAAGAGGGGTGTGCAGGCGAATTGCTTCGTTTGAGAGCAGACCATAGTGTCCTCCGAAAGGGGGGCAAAAATTAGAAAGAAAGGAAACTATATTTGCGTTATGACGCACGAATTCCACTAGACTTGTCATCTTCGCCCGCATAGTATAGGTTATGTTTCACTGTGATAAGTTGTTCACCGCGCCTTCTGACTTCGCTGAGGCCTATGACATCTCACTTAATATTCTCAACTTCGCATTCAAGTTCGGTCAGCCGTTCCTGTGGCAATAAGGATCGTGTGTTGAACGTTGCAATGTGTAGTGTCGGTTTGCGATTTTACGTTCCCTATACCGTGTGTGCAACGCCAATTGTCATGTCTTTAGGGTCCAGCAAGTTCGTTTCAAATGCTCTGGTGGTTCAGTAATTAAGATGCTAGACCTCTAGTTTGGCGGCCGGATTCGATTCCCGTCGGTGTTCTTGTTATTTTTTTAATATTATGTTTGTAAAAAGTGTTTTATCTTCATCTTGGGTTAGTTTTGGGTTAGCACTTGGTTAGTTCTTGTTAATTGAGCCCCCGTAGCGAGCGAAGCGAGCGGAGGGCCATGCAAAGCCATAATAATGCGCCCAAGTTGCACACACGGTATAGGGATCGGAGTGCTTCGGTGCGCATTACGTTTCCTAGATTGTGTCTGCAACCGGTTGCACACACGGTATGGGGATCGTAAATATGCGCCCAGTTTGTGTTGAAGTGCCCCTTTTTCTTCCTCCGATGTTTGTCCCCCCCCCCCCCCCCTCTCGGAATCCATGGGACAGACTAATTGATTACCAGTGCGAGATTTCGTAGATATTCTCCTACTCACCTGGGGTAACTTAGTTTTAGCAACTGATGACATTTTCCATGGGGGGTATTTAGCCGTAAAACACCTCGCTGGCTAGACGTGTTTGTGAGTTTGAAGTTCAGCGGCCCAATTTGGAAGAGACGCTGTCGGCAAGCCGCCCATTCTGGGTCAGACGCAATATAATAAATATAATGGAAAGCGAATGGGCTTTTTCAGATATACGTGCGATAGCAATACCTGTTTAGCTCGTAAGTTATCCATATAAACTTTCCTTTGGATTCATCCCCTGTTTTCATTTTGAGGGAGGGACAGCTGATGTACAATAATTCATTCAAATTTCACATAATCGCAATATAATAAATATAATGGAAAGCGAATAGGCTTTTTCAGATATACGTGCGTTGGCAGTACCTATTTAACTCATACATTTTTGTATATAAACTTCCTTTTAGCTTCATTCCGTGTTTCCAGTTTGAGGGAGACACAGCTGATGTCATGTTTTTGAACATTAAATCACTCAAATTTTGGATATTTATTGTTTATACTCATGGGCGCTGCCCCCCTGGAATATAAAGCTTAGTATAAAAGTACATTTCAAATTATTCAGTGAAACATGCATAGATACCTGAAAATTACGTTTACTATTTTCTTACAATACCACAACAATAATTGAAAGATCTTTCAGTACCCTCCGACGTGTAAAAACCTGGTTGAGATTAACTATGTCTGAGGAAAGACTCTCTGGTCTCTGTTTGTATGCTTAGCATTCACAGAGAATTTGAGAATAATGATAAAGACAGAGTTATTGAAAACACAATAAATCGGTTTTCACAAAAGAAAAGTCATCTGCTATTACTTTTCACCGATTAGGAAAATATAGGTATGCACATCCATAGTTCATAAGATATTTTTTTTAAGGTAGATACATTTCCAATCAAAAAATGTATGTCAAAAGTTACGCAAAGTTAAGTTTAAGTTAAAATCAAGCAAACCAAAACCGTATATATGTATTTTCGACAATAAAAATATTTAAGTTTCAATCTATATGAGGGGAAAATATAGCCCCCCCCCCCCCCCTATAGGCTACCAAAAGTTTCCGCAATATTTCCATACAAATAATGCAATTTTTAAATTCAATTAAACCCAACCGAAGAAAAAGAAGAGTTATAACGATTGCAGATTCGATTGTTATATTATATCATTAAGAGCGAGGTCCAATTCCAGATTACAATTGTTGCCAGTTACCCAGCCCTACTTTTTTACGTTTAATTGACTTGGGAAATTAGTCAATAATGCTTGGTAAAATCCGCTTCGTCCGCTCGTGGAAGGCGTGTTTTTTTTTACGTTTTTAATTATTTTTTGGGCAACAATTGGGCGTGGCACCCACAAATTCCTATTCTATTGCAAAATATGTATGGTTTAATCAGTGAACATTCGAATTTTAGTTCCTCCGGCGCGGCACCTGGCTCAAGCTTTTCCCTCACATCGAAGTTTCGTTCAGGAAAGATAAAGCTGAAAGAAAACGCTTGTTCTGGTTCACCATCTTCTTGAACTGGAACTTTTTCACAAATATAATTTTATTTGCATTAAAAAATCACAAGTAAAACATTTGGATTTTTTTTAATTAAGTTGTGTGGATCGTTAAACCTGTTGCTAACTATCCAACTGTCACTGCAAACTTCCGGTCAGTTAAAAGACAGACACCTTAGGTGAGCATTGATAAACCCGGCCTCGGTATACGCTAATTACGCTAATCCTAGCGTTTCAATTTTCGTACAGATATTTACAAAGGAAATTACAGCGCAATTGAAACAGAACGCGCTGGAACTGACTAACTGGAAAGGTCGCAATTTAGCAGTCGCCTCTGTAATTGGGCGGCTTTTATGCTTCTCCGTCTCTGTGTCGCTATTTCGACCTTTCTAAATTGCAGGTGCGAATCCCTATTGACGTTTAATGGGATGCATCCAAGATAGGATTTCCTCTCGGATGTAGCTCGATTTAAGTTTATTTTTAATTCGATGCACGTTTATAGCTTCATTCTTCTGGAAGCGGAAGGTTTAACGCGGAGTTCGTAAAATAGTCGTTCGTGACTAACCTAAACTAACCCAAAATTATCCGCCGATGATTTTTTTTACAAATTGGCAAGGCAATGTCGTGTTGAGACGCCCCAAATATGTTATGGAGTATGAAAAATATAATCGAAAACCGTTACCAAATGCACGTTAGAAGTGGTCGGTACAAACAAATTAATTTTCTTAACTTATTTTGACCACAAAGGTGAGGGTAGCAATTAACAGTATAATTAACTACATGACATTTAGTGGACTGTATTAAAATAGGGGGTTGGGGGTTTTACACATAGATTATGTGAATTGAAACCAGGTAGGTTAGTTAACGTACTTTAATAATGCAATTATGCATTTTCAATTGATATAAAAAATATGAACAATTTCTAAATATAAATGTCGAGTTCACGAAAACCTACTCGCTTTAAGCTTTCTCGAAGATTCAAAGAGAAAACAGCTATCTTCCTTTCAGAAATCTATTTTCTATGCAATCAAATTACACCAATGAACGACGAATCCTAATATTATACAAATCGGCCGAGCTGTCACCGATACTTAAAAAAACGTCAAACTGACTTCTTATCTAAATACAGGACAGGTTATCAAAACATCAACACAACAATTAACTCGACATTCTACATGGTGTCTCCAACAACTACTATCTTGCATTCACTCATTCACTCTCATAAATCTAGAAAAACGTCTTGATTTGTTAATTTCAAAATGAAAAGTTTGTCTTTAAAATTCCAACTTTCCTTTCACTCTACAAAATACCTTGATATTCTATTTTCTCTCCTGTTATCGTACCCAGGGGTAGCCTATTAGACTTCACACATTTGACTCATGTATTTGCTTTGCTGGGATTGGAATGGCTTGCCTTTGCTGTCAGTTTGCAGGCGCCATTTTACTAATTTTCTTCAACTACAAGGGAAAAGAGACGGTACGTCGTTTCTGGTTTTGAGGTATTGGGTTAAACTGCCCAAAAGATGTCTTTGTCCAATGTGGACAAAGATAACAGAGGTACACTAAATATTCTCTAATATTTGTGCATAGAAACGGAGAAATTGCCTAAAGTTTGTGACCTTTTGGCGCGAAGGCGAGAACGAGAACTTTGGCTCTTACTCGAGTGAACGTTGAAACTACACTATTAGAGGCTAGAGAGCGGTGACTGGACCGATCTAGAACGCGAAAATAACTAACAAAATGCGAGAAAACTAACCATTTGCCTCGAACATTGCTAGGACAGGGCTAGTTGTTTTTTGGCGCTAACTTTATGCGGAGCGCTGACTGGACCGACGCCGACGCATCACGGATGAGTGTTTGCAACGCACTAATAAAACTAATTTGTTCTTCTAGCTTCTAGCTGGCCGCCTGGCGCCAAGACTAAATAAAGAGTGGGGGGTGGCGCAAAGGCTTGAAAGAGTAGAAACTGTTTTCTTTCTTTATTTGATTATTGTTTGCACAATACTGACGGAGACAAGGATATATTAAATTGAGAATGATTCCAAACGATTTTCTTGATGCTGTGTCATTTCGCTTTATTCGAATCATAGCATATGACGGACTCTATTATACCAACAAAACCAGGTTCAGACTAAGGGGTAATGAACTACGAAGAACTGACATAATATGCTGATTTAAATGCACACATTTCTGTTTACCTGGGGTTAAATAATTCTAGTAGTGAGCTAATTATGGCTCATGCATACTACATTCATACAGAGTGTTATCACCAAACTATACGGTGAGAAACGATAGTTTATACACATGTTGGGGTGTTTCCTCAACAAGGAGCTCGAGTTGACGTTTTCGCGATAAATCTCAAAAATTTTGATTGTCTTTGCGATAATAAGTTTGTCTTCATCAAGTATGTCAAAAATCTTATATTAATTTTCATAATTACTTAAAAGTCTATGTTGTATACTGTATAAAATTATTAACCGGAATGTATTTTGTTTCAGGTAAGATATAACAACCCCCATACCGGCTCCAAGTAATTAATGGTAAGAATATAATTATTACAAATACCTCTTAACGTCTTTCTTGATAGAATTGCACATAATTGACTCTGGTTTAGAAATGACAAAAATAAGATTTTTTATCAAGAAGATTCCGTCTTTATTTTGATTTCTTCACATTTCAATTGACACATAAAAAAATCGTATGTCGGGTTGTTTAACCTACAGCAGCGCTTTGCTCTAAATTTCAATAATATTCTAAATATACAATATTTAGCGTCCTATACGAATTTTTGCCAAACATTGCTTCCAGGAACATTAATTTCTAACTGTCGACGGGCACTAAATGAACCGACAGAACTATCAGCCTATGATTTAACGTATAAAGACGGGGCGGATAATTTCTTCTTGGCATTATTTATCTTTATATACTAAATGGCCCGTGGAAACATGTTTCGTCATCAATTATTCATTCCTTTTCTCATTTTTCATACAGTCGGAGCGCGTCGTAAATGCGCAGATTAAAAAGTCATTATGTGTCTACATATTTAAAGCGACTCTCGGGCGTGTCTACAGTTTTTTTATTATTTATTTTATTGTTTGCATTAGGTCGAGAAGCAGCCAAATTATATTCGAGATCGAAACACCCAATATCGTCGAGAGTCTCGTCTTGCACCGCACTATATTGTTAGCCGGATGCAGATTTATAATGGAGCTTATGTGATTTGTGGTTCGGTTAAGCCTTGGCGCAGCGATGCTCCAAAACTGGCAGGAATTGGAATTAATGCGCGCCCCCATAAATGTGTTGTTGCTCGGATGAGGAATTATGTTGAATCGCGATTGCATCTCTTGGGTATTTAGGACCGAGGTTTAATCAGTACGTACGATCGGTACATATAAAGCCACTAATTTGTGTTAATCTATGTGTAGGTCTCAGACAATATTTAGATTTAGAACAAATTCAGTGCGAGAAAGCTGGCCTCCGGGCAGAGTATCGATAGAATTGACTCGAGCTTTCAGGAACTGACAATATAAATAAGAAACTGAAGTCGAGAGCAGCTCAGAATTCACAATTTTGTCTATAATATCGCAATTAACAATTACGTTTTGGAATTTTCAATAAATCCAGAAATTCATCGCTATAACTCACAATTCATGTTTTTAACTCTTGCAACGGCAGTCTTGTAATCATAATGTTGTTCTCAACTGTAACTCCAAATTTTTTTATTGCATCTCCGAATTTACTATCGTAATTAGAAATATACAAATAAAACTCGGATTTGCATCTATAGGAATTTCCAATTGCAACTCGAATTTAACAGCTGGAAATAACCCAGAATAATTCACAATTGCATCTGGGAATTTCAAATTGCAACTCTGTATGTGCTTATCTAAATTCAGAGTACAGGTACTATTGTAATTCTAAATTTATAACAGCACCTCGCAATTCACACTTGTATCCTTACATTTGCAATGGTAGCTCTAAATTTACATTTGCAACTCGAAATTGCCAATTTCCTCTTCGAATTTAAAATTGCAGCTCGGTATTGAAAATCGCACAATCAAATTTAGAACCAAATCCTAAAATTCATTGTTATAAGTTATAATTTCGTCTAATTCAAAATTTACGATTCTAACATG
>MU184010.1:87381-100927 GCA_016904865.1 Pissodes strobi
TTCTGTGAATTTATATATAGAACTTATAATCTCGACTAAAAATTCACAATTGGAACTCAAGATTAATTAATTGCGTCTCAGATTCCCCAACTGGAACTTAAAATATTCATAATTTTATTTTAAAATTTATAATGCAATCTCGTAATTCCCAAAAATTACTCAGAATTTAAAATTGTAACGTGGCTTTTTGACTAAACTTAGATTTGCAACTCGTAATTCATCATTATCGATGGAATCGACTCGAGCTTTCAGGAACTGACAATATAAAAAAGAAATTGAAGTCGAGAGCAGCTCAGAATTCAAAATTATGTTTATAATTAAAAGATCAATCGACTTACCTGTAAGGAAGATCGATCGGAATTATCCGAGCATCTCCGCCATCCCTCATTACACCTTGTAGTATACAACTTTTTCCCAATCGGTACAATTTTTAAAGAAGTTATCTAAAAACATGGTGATTCAGCCGACCCTGGCTAGCCGCTCGAGCTCATGCATCGCCTTGATGCGTCATTACAATTTTGGTTCGTGAGATTTTTGATTACATTGCATTTGGGGTGATAGGGAGAAGGTAAAGACTGGGTGGGTTTGTAATGAGGGATGGCGGAGATGCTCGGATAATTCCGATCGATCTTCCTTACAGGTAAGTCGATTGATCTTTTAATTATCCTTCGCATCTCCGCCATCCCTCATTACACTTTGTAGATGTTTAAAGTATTTGCGATGTAATCTACATTAACTGAAAACTGCGAGTTGTCTGTAGTCCTAGATTTGTAAGGCCCTTTTTATAAACTAAAATTCAAATTTATAACCATTAGATTTAATAACACACATCATGAAGGTACATATATCATGTTTAACGCTTAACTGATATTAACCTTTAACTTATTTTTAATACTATACCAATTATGTAATATGATAACAAGTTGGTAAGTAAGTTATAATTGTAGCTTAATATTTATATGATTCCTTAGAGTTTATGGTTCAATAAACAAGATGCCAATCCAGTGGGATTACCCACGCCAAGTTTTTTATAGAATTTCGAGAATACTTTTGATTTTCCTGTCGAGCCAGCTGTCTTCTGAATGGTTTGTAATGTAACTCCCATTCTTTGAGCTGCTGAAGTTGCTCCGTGTCGCGTGCTGTGTGCCCCAAAGATTTCCGTGTTTATACTGCTGGCTTTTAGTATTAACTTGACCCATCTGCTAATGGTTTGACTGCTGTCTGGGTGATAGGGCTTTTTGTGAGTGAGTATTACATTTTGTTTGGTTTTGCTACTTGTGGTATCGATTGCATCTGCAAATGCAACGATCTATTAGCATATTTACAGTATCTGTGAATGCCGTAATTTCTGTTTTTGAACAAAAAAAATAGGTATGTTCACTAGCTGCAACTGCAATTGCAGACAGTGGAGCGTACGATCGATTGTATCTGCTAATACAACGAACTATTCACCTTATATTGACTGGTAGCACCCTTTTTCCTTTTATGCGGTCTATGTAAGTCTCTAATAGTGTGACTATACATAGTTCAGGTTGATTAATAAAATAAGGTAATATCAAACTAGGTTGAAGCCTGTTTAAGCCACTTGCTTTTATTTTATCCGGGAATCTGATTTCAATTATGTATTCATATTTAAAAATATTGTCTATTTTTACTTCCGGGTTGTCCGTGATTTGTGTGCCGTTATTAGTATTAAGAGTGTTACTAGCTTTAAAGTTAGATTTGTAGATTTAAGAATTCGTGAGGGTACATGCTCTTTAAGCGCTGTAGAACTGGGTAGGAATCCCAAGTAATTGAGTATTTTGATTTTGGGGGTCTTATGTTAAATGTTCCATTGAGAAAACTTTTTATAACCGCTTCGTCTTTTGTTTGAGTAGGATGACTCCGAAGACAATTGAATATTTAGGAGCTCAAGAATAAGCTTACGATTTTATTATATATTTGTTGGCGCTTAGAAAAACAGAAATTCCCCTATTTATTGTAAGTATTTCTGTCAATGAAGAAATAATCACTTTTATCGCTTCATTAGGTACGCTTTGTTATAGAATAGCTCTCCAGACAATGAGGAAGTTTCATCAATTTTTTTTTTTTTTTTTTTTTATTACTGCTGATTTCGATAGCCCATGAAAAATAAGTAAACATATGTTTTTTCTTTTTTCCCTAAGCCGAAAAATGAGGCAGATACAACGCCTTGAGATGTGCTTACGACGTCATAATACACATGAATTGTTACGTCACACCATGCATGGTATATCTATATATACAAAACTAAAAACTGGTATAGCTCTTGTAATATTCATCTTTAGCGGAAATAAAAAAATACGTATCGATTTTTTTTTTTATTTTTTTTTTTATTTATTTTTTTTTCTATTTTATTTTTTTTTTAAGGTTCTATAGTTTGCAAAAAAAAATAATCAGTTTAATTTCTCAGGAAACTTCGTAATTTCCCTACAGCCAGAGAAATTTTCTTCCACAATGGTTGTTTCTCTCCGCAAGGAGATGTGAGTAAGTATTTTTCAGGGTAAAGATAATAGACTGTTCTGCCAGTAGGTCGCTTTTCTCTTGTATAAACCCCAAAAGTGAGCATGGTTGAGGGGGAATAACTACGCTTTTTTATATAAAACCTAAATCTTGAAATGTTTATGTAATTTTATTTATACTTTTAAGCAATTCTCTTTTGAATTACCAATAACTAACCAATTGTCTAAGTAGAGTACAGTTTTTATACCCTTTAATTTTACATATCTTACAACTGGTTTCAGTTTTGTGAAAAGATATGGAGCTGTACATAAACCAAATGAAACACAATTAAATTGGTATAGTACGTTGCAAAAAACGAATCTTAACAACTTTTTTTGACTACTGTGCATAGGGATAAGGAAACATGCATCTTTAAAAGATCAGTTTTTCCCAAGAATGCGTATTTTGAATTTAAATTTTTTGCAGTCATATGTAGTCTTCTACTTTGCTAACCGGAGTGGTGTCCTATTGAAAGGGATTTTATAATCCTGTACCCACTCTATTATTGAACTGTTTACCTTTTTTCTCTGCTAATTTTCAGACGGTTGGCTAATTAAATTATTGAAAGGGAGGGCTAAGGCACTAATCCCACGGACTATAGTTGTTTCTGTAATTGATAAGGTAGTTGTCTTGGCAGGATTTAGTACTCTCTTCGAGATTTAATTTTGATGGTCTGAGGACATTGCAGTTGGCAGCTGGTGGATACTTCTCTATCATACTGTTTTTTTTTTATCTTTAGTCCTTTTAATAAGTAATTGTCCCGTCTAAACTATCTGAGTATGTAGTTCTGGCCTCGAAGGTGTGATTTCGTCGGTTTTTTTTTTTTTTTTTTTTTTATCCTACACCTGCACAGCTAGGGGGTCGTTACTTTGTTCAGAACCATCTGGTGCTTCTGATGTTGGTAGGTCTTGATAGTCTTGATTTGGCTAAGTTATTTCCTCAGCTAGCGTGAGAGGATCTTCTAATGCATTTGCAAATGCAAAAGAGTTTCCTTGGTTTTGCTACTTATGATATCGATTGCATCTGCAAATGCAACGATCTGTTAGCCTATTTACAGGATCTGCAAATGCTGCAATTTCTGTTTTTGAACAGAAAAATAGGTTCATGAATATGTTCACTATCTGCAACTGCAATTGCAGACAGTGGGTACGATCGATTGTATCTGCTAATACAACGAACTATTCACCTTTCTGCTTGCTGCTTAACCCTGGTTATGCTTTCGACTGCATCTGCAAATGCAACGATTTTTTAGCATATTTACAGTATCTGCAAATACTGTAATTTCTGTTTTGAATAGAAACCAAGAGTGTAATAATTCGCTACCTCCAATGCAATGATTTTATGTAAGAGGGTTGCAATAGTATGGTGGTTATTTGTTTTTGTATCTGCAAATACATAGCACTATACCGTTTTATTTTTGTCAGTACATATATCCTTTACATCGGCAAATGTAGGGATATAGTGTGCCTCTATCTACTTTTACATAATATACCTACTGGGGTGGAGGCTGTTGGGGGCCCTTCACATCTGCAAATGTTAGTTAAAGTTAAAGTTATTCGCATCTGCAAATGCGAATTTGTAAATAGGTATTATTATTAGTTATTAACATCTCCTGCAAGCAATGTTTACTCCAATTTTTTCCCTCTACCGGACGGCTCATGTCAACACGAATTGTTTAAAAATAATGCGTTCCGGTATTACATTGCTTCGACAAAGCCGAACGATAACATTCCGCCTTTTTCCCTTAATTTTGGGTTAGTTTTGGTTAGCACTTTTAGTTCTTGTTGATTGAGCCTCCGTTGCGAGCAAAGCCAACGGAGGGCCATGCAAGCTATAATAATACCCAACTTGGGATTTAGTCGCTCGTAAATTATGCGTCAGCTTGCCTTTGTGGCTAGTTTTTAGAGGTTAATTTCGTGAGAAAAGGACACCCTTCGACTTACTCAAAATTTTAATTTTTTATTTTATTTTTATTTTTTTGAGAAGTATTTGTTAATACAGTAATAGCAATAATTACAATATACATAGTCCTTATTCCTCTAGACAGTGCTTTTGAACACTGGTATTGAGAATAATTGCATTTTAGTAATAATAACAGTATGATTTCCTATAAACTCTCTAGTATTGTGGCTATGAATATCCTTTGAAAATATTATGATAATATTTTAATTTTGAGTTTTATTTATTATCCTGTAAATAAGTTTATTCTGTTCAAATTTTAATACCTTATGTAATTGCCATACTCTTAAATTTTCATATAGATCTGCAGTATGAGTCAGTGGATCATAATTAAATATAACTTTGTTTTTTGTTTTGCAATATTTGCATCGAATCGAATTGTAGTTTATAGTCCCACATGTGCCAAATATGGAAAAACGAATGATACGAAGGCATTATAACCATTTGTTTCTATTTTTATATTCCTTTATATGGTATAAACGTTTTATTCTATGTAAAACATTAATAAATGTGCAGGCCGACCGGTATATATTTCCTCCTTTTGATTGTGTTATGTAAACACTTTTTGTGATTGAATAGTATATTTCTTTGGTAGGATGTACGATTAGACGAGATTACTAGAGAACGGTTCGAATAGCTCGTATCGTTAACTGTTGCTTATATTCATTTCGATATAATATATTTCACCGAATATATTGTTTGATTCTGTGTAATTGTGCAAAGACGACAAATAAATGTAACAATGTTTTGTCATGCCCTCGTATATAAATAACAGTTTGTTAGTATAATTCAAATCGCAGTGAGCACATTTAATTTTTGTTTACTGCTTCATGCGCATTTTTGACTGTAACCCGTTCGCACTCTATTTTATTCTAATAAGTATAGTTAGTTTTAGAAGTTTGAGAGTATTTTCCATTTCAATTTTATTAAGTAAAAAAATAAGGGTTACAAGTGTCATATGTATTCATAATACTCAGTTTAGTATTATACACATTTAGTTTGCTTTTATACAAGAGATTCTGTTTTTATATATTTAAGATAACCAGGTATTTATGTATATTTGAAATTTTGGCATATAATCTTATATGGACTCACCCCCTGATTCGCTTCTCCCGATGCATATTGCCCCCTTTTTTCGCCTCCTTTGCGGGCAAGACGTATCACTAACACTTCACTATACTAGAAATACGATTTCTAGGCATTTTTCTTCTTAAAACCAAAAGAAAGAACCGATTTACGGATTCTTGCTTGTCACCGACCGGTACAACATTATAATGACGCATCAAGGCGATGCATGAGCTCGAGCGGCTAGCCAGGGTCGGCTGAATCACCATGTTTTTAGATAACTTCTTTAAAAATTGTACCGATTGGGAAAAAGTTGTATACTACAAGGTGTAATGAGGGATGGCGGAGATGCGAAGGATAATATCGCAGTTAACAATTACGTTTTGCAATTTACAATAAATCCAGAAATTCAGCGGTATAACTCGCAATTCATGTTTTTAACACTTGCAACGGCAGCCTTGAAATCATAATGTTGTTCTCAACTGTAATTTCATTTTGTTTTATTGCATCTCCGAATTTACTATCGTAATTAGAAATATACAAATAAAACTCGGGTTTGCATCTTGGAATTCCCAATTGCAACTCGAATTTAACTAGCTGGAAATAACCCAGAATAATTCACAATTGCATCTCGAAATTTCAAATTACAACTCTGTATGTGCTTATCGAAATTCAGAGTACAGGTACTATTGTAATTCTAAATTTATAATAGCCCCTCGCAATTCATACTTGTATCATTACATTTGCAATGGTAGCTCTAAATTTACATTTGCAACTCGAAATTTGCAATTTCCTCTTCGAATTTACAATTGCAGCTTGGTATTCAAAATCGCACAATCAAATTTAGAACCAAATCCTAAAATTCATTAATATAAGTTATAATTTCGTCTAATTCAAAATTTACGATTCTAACATGGAATTCAAAATAAATTTAATTGATAATTTAAGATTTTAGCTCGCAATTCATAATTTCTTCTGTGAATTTGTATATAGAACTTATAATCTCGACTAAAAATTCACAATTGCAACCCAGAATAATTCACAATTGCATCTGGGAATTTCAAATTGCAACTCTGTATGTGCTTATCGAAATTCAGAGTACAGGTACTATTGTAATTCTAAATTTATAACAGCACCTCGCAATTCACACTTGTATCATTACATTTGCAATGGTAGCTCTAAAATTACATTTGCAACTCGAAATTGGCAATTTCCTCTTCGAATTTACAACTGCAGCTCGGTATTGAAAATCGCACAATCAAATTTAGAACCAAATCCTAAAATTCATTATTATAAATTAAAATTTCGTCCTAATTCAAAATTTACGATTGTAACATGAATTCAAAATAAATTTAATTAATATTTTGAGATGTTAGCTCGAATTTATATATGGAACTTATAATTTCGACTGAAAATTCACAATGGAACTCAAAATTAAATTTCGGATTTCACAATTATTGGGTTTCGGGATTAACTGCGTCTTAGATCCCCCAACTGGAACTTAAAATATTCATAATTTTATTTTAAAATTTATAATGCAATCTTGTAATTCCCAAAAATTACTCAGAATTTAAAATCGTAACGCGGATTTTTGACTAAATTTGGATTTACAACTCGGAATTCATTATTGAAACTTGGAACTCGTTACTGTGCTTCAAAATTTATAATGCAATCTCTTTCAAAATCAGACCTCAGAATTCATCATTGAAATTCTGAATTTTCACTTGCAGCTCTATATTTACGGAACTTACGATTAAAACTCGAAATTGAGATTGATTCTCAACTTGAAATTCATAATTATTGCACCTTGGAACTCACAATTGTACTTTAAAAGTTATAATACATACATACTGGAAATTCAGAAATAGACCTCAAAATTCATCAATAAAATCCGAAATTCATACTGTAATTCTAAATGTCACTGCCGGTCCCAAGCCCGGATAAAAGAGGAGGGTTTAGCGGACGGATAACAACCCTCCCTTGTAAAAAGAACCCCTGTTATGAAAACCACAACGTATAAGGACTAAGAATATCGGAACATGGAATGTGCAGAGTTGGTATAGACCAGGCATATCCACTCACGCTGTAGAACAACTAGAAAAGCCCGAATCGATATAACAGCAGTTCAAGAGCTTAGATGGCTGGGCAGTGAAAATATGAAAGTCAGCCAGTCAATAGTTTTCTATAGCGGAAGCCAATTAGGAAAACATGAATTCGGAACAGGTTTTGTAATTAGAGAGCAACTCCTAAGTAACGTCCTAAGGTTTGACCCGATAAGCGAGAGAATGTGTTACATCAGACTGAAAGGACTATGGTAAAATATTTCGATCATTTCAACTCATGCGCCAACGGAAGAAAAGGACGAAACACTAAAAGACACTTTCTACGAAGAACAATTGAAAAGTTGCCCAAACAAGACATGCAAATCCTGTGCGGAGACATGAACGCCAATATTGGTAAAGAGCCTAATTTCAGACCAACAATAGGACAACACAGCTTACACGACATCTCAAATGACAACGGAAAGAGATTTATTAAACTGGCATCCGCCAATAATATGCTTATAAAATCAACTATGTTCCCACATAGAAACATCCACAAACAGACCTGGGTATCCAACGATAAAATCACCCGTAACCAAATCGACCACTTTGCTATTGTCGCCTGACATAACAGCAATATATTGGATGTAAGGAGTCTTAGAGGAGTTAATGGCGATACTGATCATTATGTACTTAGAGCAAAAACTAAGATGAGAATATCGACGAACAAGCATAAAAGGAACAAAATAACGTTGAAATGGAACACAGACAAACTACAAGAAGAAGAACAAGAAAGGTACAGACAAACACTAGAAAAAACACTGAACGAAAAGGCAGAGGCCGAAGACGTCGAAGGAGTGTGGAATACTGTAAAGGAATCCATTTTGGAGACGGCAAAAACAGTTCCAGGGAAAAGAAAAAAGAATACAACAAAAAAGTGGTTTGACGAAGAATGTCGAAGACAGCTGCAAATAATACAATGATACAAAATTCCACGAATGCAAATATAGAAGAGTACGGCTGACTCCGCAAGGAAACCCGGAAACTTATCAGAAAGAAAAAACGAGAAGCAAAGCATCAGAAATATGAGATGATGAAAAGGAATCGGCTTGGATCAAACACCAGATAGTTTTTCAAGACAATAGCAAACGACAAGAAAGGTTTCAGACCCAATTCAATGAGCGTATTGAAAAAAGAAAATGGAGACCTAATAGTAGACGAGGCTGAACTAGTTAAAGCCTGGAAAGAATATTTCAATAATTTACTCAATGCAGATCATGAAGAAAGTCCTGCAGAGGATATTTATCAAATCGCAGACTTGCCAGTAAAGAATCGTCACTGGAGGACACAATACAGAAAAACTCAAGGGCACCAGGCTCGGACAATATACCTGCAGAGCTTCTTAAATATGGAGGAAAGTCTACACAAGGAAATACATAAGCTCATCCTACTCATATGGAAACAAGAGAAGATACCGAAGAAATGGCAAGAAAGCATAATAGTCCCCATTCATAAAAAAGAAGCCAGAATAAAGTGCTTAAACTATAGAGGCTTTTCTTTACTTAATACATCCTATAAAGTTCTCTTGAATATCCTTTTAAATAGACCAACGTCTTTCGTTGAAGCATTTACAGGAGAATATCAGGCAGGTTTCAGGAAAAATAGGTCCACAGTCGATCAGCTTTTCACTCTACGACAACTACTAGAAAGGGGATGGGAATTCAATAAAGTCGTACATAATCTTTTCATTGACTTCCGACAGGCTTGTGACAGCGCTAAAAGTGATAAATTGTGGAACGCAATGTCAGAACTGTCAATACCTAGACAACTTATCAAACTGGTCAAAACTTGTGGGAATGGCGGAATATCTAGAGTAAGAATAGACAACAAACTATCAGATCCTTTTAAAGTGCATAGTTGCATAGTGGCCTTAAGCAATGAGATGCTATTCAAAACAGAACTCCTGTCAAGCAGAGAACCTAAGTTAATGCTAGCATACGCAGATGATCGGAAACTCAGTAACAACAGTAAAGGAAATATTTAATAAATTAGAAACAGAAACTAGTAAAATGGGACTAAAAGTAAATGAAGAAAAGACAAAATACCTATGCGTAAATAGACATACACGGAGACGTAGAATAGGACAAAACGTAACAATAGGTACCTACAACTTCGAAAGAGTAGACCGTTTTAAATACCTAGGGGCAACGATCACTGAAGACAACGATATCACGGAGGAGATAAAGGGAAGAATACATTCAACCAACAGATGTATGTATTCCTTAAATAACCTATTCAAGGCAAAATCCCTGACATGAGCTTCCAAGATCAAACCATACAAAACAGTCATTTGACCGGTACTCACATATGGATGTGAGACATGGTGACATGGACTATGACAAAAGCCAATGAAGAAAAGCTCAGAAGCACATTTTATACCGTAGATTCGGCTACGGTATAAACTGTGTCAGAATATTTGAGCGGAAGATGTTAAGGAAAATTTTTGGTTCGTCCTTTGACCCGAGCACAAACCAATACCGCATCAAGACGAACTATGAAATAAAAGCAATTTACAACGACACCGATATTGTACAAGTAATAAAGTCCCAGCGCCTCAGATAAGCGGGTCATGTGCACAGACTCCCAAATGACAGACTGGATAAACTGGTCTGGAAAGAAGTGCCAACAGGAAAGCGGCCTCCAGGAAGACCACGTAGCGACGGAGGGACAACATCAAAGCAGACCTGTCAGCGATGGATATATCGTTCGATCCGCTTTTAATGGAGAACCGTGCAAGATGGAAGCAAGTAGTGCAGTCCGCCAAGACCCACGCTGATGGGTTGTAGAGCTAAAAGAAGAAGAAGAATTCTAAATTCAAATTGGCAACTCGGGACTTATATTTGCAACGTGGAACTCACAGTGGCACTTCAAAACTAATAATGCAAACTCGAAATTCCAAATTGAAGTTCAAAATTTTTAATTATATCCCGAAACACTGAATGCATATTCGCAAATCAAAATTCTATATTCCCAAATGTAACAAAGGATTCATACATTATTGTAACCTAGAATTAGTAATTCCGACTGGAACTCACACTGTGTTGTTTAAAATTCATAAATATGCTCTCAGTTCCCACTTACTAATCTATGAATTACTAATTCCAACTCGATATTCTCAGTTAGAATTCAGAATTTTTAATTATAACCCGAAATTTACAATTGAAACTCTAAATGCAGATTCGTAAATCAAAATTCGAAATTCCCAAATGTAACTAAGGATTCATAAATTATTGTAACCTAGAATTAACAATTGCGACTGGAACTCGCAGGTGTATCTGAAAATTCGTAAATATGCTCTCAATTTCCATTTATTAAACTACGAATTTCTAATTAAGATTCGAAATTCTCAATTAGAATTCAGAGTTTTTAATTATAACCCCAACTTTACAATTGAAACGCTGAATGCAGATTCGCAACTTAAAATTCTAAATTCCCAAATGTAACTAAGAATTCATAAATTATTTTAACCTAGAGTTAACAATTGTGATTGGAACTCACAGTTCTATCTGAAAATTCGTAAATATGCTCTCAATTCCCACTTATTAAACTACGAATTTCTAATTCAAACTTGAAATTATCAATTAGAATTTAGAATTTTTAATTTTAACCCGAAATTTACAATTGAAACTGAACGCAGATTCGCAACTCAAAATTCGAAATTTCCAAATGTGACTTGGATTCATAAATTATTGTAACCTAGAATTAACAATTGCTACTGGAACTCGCAGTTGTATCTGAAAATTCGTAAATATGCTCTCAATTCCCAATTATTAATCTATGAATTACTAATTCCAACTCGATATTCTCAATTAGAATTCACAAATTTTAATTATAACCCGAAATTTACAATTGAAACTTTAAATGCAGATTCGCAACTCAAAATTCGAAATTCTCAAATGTAACTAAGGATTCATAAATTATTATAACCTAGCTAGAGTTAACAATCGCGACTGGAACTCCCAGTTGCATCTGAAAATTCGTAAATGTACTCTCAATTCCCAATTATTAAACTACGAATTTCTAATTCAAACTCGAAATTCTCAATTAGAATTCAGAATTTTTAATTATAACCCGAAATTTAACAATTGAAACTGAATGCAGATACGCAACTCAAAATTCGAAATACCCAAATGTAACTAAGAATTCATATATTATTGTAACTTAGAGTTAACAATTGCGATTGGAACCCACAGTTGTATCTGAAAATTTGTAAATATGCTCTCAATTCCCAAAGATTAAACTACGAATTTCTAATTTACACTCGAAATTTTCGATTAGAATTCAGAATTTTTAATTATAACCCGAAATTTACAATTGAAACTCTGAATGCAGATTCGCAACTCAAAATTCGAAATTCCCAAACAATTGCGACTGGAACTCACAGTTGTATCTGAAAATTCGAAAATATGCTCTCAATTCCCAATTATTAAACTACGAATTTCTAATTCAGATTCAAAATTATCAATTAGAATTCAGAATTTTTAATTATAACCCGAACCTTACAATTTAAACGCTGAATATAGATTCGCCACTTAAAATTCCAAATTCCCAGTTGTAACCAAAAATTCATAAATTATTGTAGCCTAGAGTTAACAGTTGCGACTGGAACTCACAGTTGTATCTGAAAATTTGTCAATATGCTCTCAATTCCCAATTTGTACGAATTCTACGAATTTCTAATTCACACTCGAAATTTTCAATTAGCATTCAGAATTTTTAATTATATCCCGAAATTTACAATTGTAACTGAATGCAGATTCGCAACTTAAAATTCGGTATCCCCAGATGTAACTAAGGATTCATAAATTATTTTAACCTAGAATTAATATTAGCGACTGAAATTCGCAGTTGTATCTGTAAATTTGTAAATATGCTCTCAATTCCCACTTATTAATCTACGAATTACTAATTCCAACTCTATATTCTCAATTAGAATTCAGAAATTTTAATTATAACCCGAAATTTACAATTGAAACTCTAAATGCAGATTCGCAAATCAAAATTCGAAATTCCCAAATGTAACTATGGATTCATAAATTATTGTAACCTAGAATTAACATTTACGACTGGAATTCACAATTTTATCTGAAAATTCGTAAATATGCTCTCAATACCCAATAACTAAACCACGAATTTCTAATTAAAACTTGAAAGTCTCAATTAGAATTCAGAATTTTTAATTATGACCTGAAATGTACAATTGAAGATTGGCAACTCAAAATTTTAAATTCTCAAATGTACCTAAGAATTCATATATTTTATTGTAACCTAGAGTAACCAATCGCGACTGGGACTTCCAGTTGCATCTGAAAATTCGTAAATGTACTGTAAATTCCCAATTATTAAACTACGGATCCCTAAATCAAATTCGAAATTCTCGATTAGAATTCAGAATTTTTAATTATAACCCGAAATGTACAATTGAAACTCTAAATCCAGATTTGCAACTCAAAATTCGAAATTCTCAAATGTAACTAAGGATTGATAAATTATTGTAACCTAGAGTTAACAAACGCGACTGGAACTCCGAGTTGCATCTGAAAATTCGTAAATGTACTCTCAATTCCCAACTATTAAACTACGAATTTCTAATTCAAACTCGAAATTCTCAATTAGAATTCAGGTTTTTTAATTATAACCCGAAATTTACAATTTATACTCAATGCAGTATTTGCAACTCAAAATTCGAAATTCCCAAATGTAACTTAGAATACATAAATTATTGTAACCTAGAGTTAACAGTTGCGACTGGAACTCACAGTTGTATCTGAAAATTCGGAAATATACTCTCAATTCCCAATTATTAATCTATGAATTACTAAGTCCAACTCGAAATTCTCAATTAGAATTCAGAATTTTTAATTAAAACCCGAAATTTACAATTGAAACTCTGAATGCAG
>MU184010.1:100937-164591 GCA_016904865.1 Pissodes strobi
ATTAAAACCCGAAATTTACAATTGAAACTCTGAATGCAGATTCGCAACTAAAAATTCTAAATTTCCAAATGGAACCAAAGTTTCATAAATTACTGTAACCTAGAATTAATAATTGCGACTGGAACTCACAGTTGTATCTAGAAATTCGTAAATATGCTCTCAATTCCCAATTATTAAACTACGAATTTCTAATTTAGATTCGAAATTATCAATTAGAATTAAGAATTTTTAATTATAACCCGAACTTTACAATTGAAACGCTGAATACAGATTCGCAACTTAAAATTCGAAATTCCCAGTTGTAACTAAAAATTCATAAATTATTGTAACCTAGAGCTAACAATTGCGACTGGAACTCACAGTTGTATCTGAAAATTCGTAAATATGTTCTCAATTCTCACTTATTAAGCTACGAATTTCTAATTCAAACTCGAAATTATCAGTTAGAAATCAGAATTTTAAATTTTATCCCGAAATTTCCAATTGAAACTCTGAATTCAGATTCGCAACTTAAAATTCAAAATTCTCATATGTAACTGAGAATTCATATATCATTGTAACCTAGAGTTAACAATTGCGATTGCAACTCACAGTTGTATCTGAAAATTGATGATTAAACTACGAATTTCTAATTCAAACTCGAAATTCTCAGTTAGAATTCAGAATTTTTAATTTTATCCCGAAATTTACAATTGAAACTGTGAATGCAGATTCGCACCTTAAAATTCAGGATTCTCATATGTAACTGAGAAGTCATAAACTACGAATTTCTAATTCAAACTCGAAATTCTCAATTAGAATTCAGAATTTTTAATTATAACCCGAAATTTACAATTGAAACTCTGAATGCAGATTCCCAACTCAAAATTCGAAATTGCCAAATATAACTAAAGATTCATAAATTATTGTAACCTAAAGTTAACAATTGCGACCGGAACTCTCAGTTGCATCTGAAAATTCGTAAATGTACTCTCAATTCCCAATTATTAACCTACGAATTAATAATTCAAACTAGGAGTTATGAATTAAATCTCGTATTAATCCGGAATTTGCAATCTAAGTGCGATTTTTTATAATGTGGAATTTATTTTTATAACTAGCAATCTATAAATATACCCGGGAGTTACTACTGGAACTAAAAGTTTATTTTTAAAATTTGAAATTTACAATTGCAACCCGTAATGGACGTCTGAAGCTCAAAATTCATGGCAACTGGAAATTCATCAATTTCGGCTTGAAACATAAAATTGTACTTTAAAATTTATAATCGTAACCCAGAATTCACAACGGTTTCAACTTCTGATTAATCCGAATTTCATTCTAGAACTGGGAATCTACAATTACAACCTAAAATTTACAATTGCTGCTCGAGATTTACAATAATTGTCAACCGGAATTTATTTTTGAAACGAGGCACTTACAATTAGTAAAACCCTGAATTTACCTTACGAACCGGGTTTCTATAACTGCAACTCGGAATTCATGTGTGACACTCGTAATTCATGGGAATTCATTAATTTAGGCTTGAAACACAACATTATAATTCAAAATTAATAATCCTAACCCGGAAGTTACAATGACCAAAATCTACAATTCCAACTCGGAATTCTCAAATATTATGTTTTGGAATTCACGCTAATTGGCCTAGTTCATAAATTAATAAATTAATGTAAAGGTTCAAGATGGGTTCAATATATGAATTATAATTTTGCTCTTAACTCCTTCCAATCTAGTTAATTTTCCAAAAGACCTCTGGCTGCTGAACTTTCTCCTTATTAACACGGTTTTAGGTTAGGTATTTGCTGGTTGCCAAACTCTCACGGGAAACTCTATTATCGGCTCAGCAACTCTAAGCATATTTTTGCATAAATACATCGTCGGCGACAGCATTAACTCCGTATCGATTTCCTAATTAAGTATTTAGGTTGCATCGTTCGTTAGGCCGCGGCGCACAGTCTGGCTTCCACAAAAGCCATTTGTCTAGCTCGGAACACTTACGAGAGTAAAGCGAATCGGATTAAAGTTATTACACATCGGGCCTAGCGAGCGTTAAGAAAATATGAACCGAAGTTGCCGGATTTAGTGTTTGTTGAGTTTGGGACAGCGAGGTGCAGTCGCAGTAAGACTGTCTAATAAAATTTGATAATATTGATTTTAATAATAAAAAAATTGATACAAATTGAACCGGTCAAACTGGACACTGTGCACCATTAGGCAAATGCCTAGGAGCGCCAAACTCTAGAGATTTTGGTTAACAGAAAAATTAAATGAACCTGCAGCTTCACTAAAAAAGTTTTATTATAGAAAAATTGACAATTTGACGCAAATCGGTATCAAAATCCGTATCTGCCATGAATAAGAGGGCATATACATGTCTTAAGCACAGACCTGCCTAGCCTACCTTTAAGTTTAAATACCCATAAAAATATCTGTAAGTTAAGATTTAAGGTACATATTATGTCCCGCGTGGTTTGACAATAATTTTACAAACTTATATCGTATTTAACCTTTGCGCCATCCTAATAACTTTTCGACGTGCCCTATGTATGCGGCAAGATTCCCTTAATTCGCAAATATGCCGCGCATCCGGAAATCCATTAATTACGAAATTATTTAGGATTACCTACGTTCTAATCTTGCTTGTCGGTATATAGAGGCTAGGAAGCGTTTCAGTGCATGGGACCACAAATCAGGTTTGGTCCGATGTAAATCTGCGAGCCACATATTGGAACTAACCTATTTATCATGTGCGGCCGCCGACGTAATTTAATTAGAGACCTAAACCGTTGTTTTTTGTTCACGTCTGTGTGCTATTTCAATTACTTGTGTATATCCTAAATGTTTTCTAGTACAGCATGTAATTAGTGGAGCTATTATATCTAAACAAATTGCAGAAGTACGCAAGTTGACGCCAAAAAGTGATAAAACTCTTCATACGATTCCTTCGACACTGCTTGACAGCCAATAAAGAACAACAATAAAATATACAATAAAGTCTTTAATTATTGATTTTTTTTATGGTAGTGGCACACACACCACAGGGAGATCCTATGGCGCTCGACGAGCGGTGTGTGTGCGAAGATGTTGATTGACACAGTTCTTAATTAGTTGTAGGTTGTAATTAGGGAGAAACAGATCTCCTGGGAGTGAGTTCCACATGATGCAGTGCGCCAGACAAAGGTGTTCTTGTAAAGCGACGTTCTAGGTGTTTCCAGTTGTACGACGAACTGGTGCCGTTCAATGCATGGTTGCCTTCTCAACCGTAAGGGTAGATGATTAAATATTTTCTTGCCTCCATAAATTATGAAGCTTCTAACTAGCTCTGAGCGTGGAATGGGCAACCCAAGGGTGTGAGTGTGACGCATATTATATTGTCCATCTATAGATAGCCCACTCTTGTATTTCTTAAAACTAAGACAAACTGTCTCCAAAACAAGCAACACAGAGTCAAAATGCCATGTCTTACAAATAATGGACGACATGAATCGCAAATTTTTGCACCACACATATATCGGATAAACACAGAGTTGAACAAGTAGTGAGCACGTGAACCCCAAAAACAAACACCATATCGAAGGTGGGGTTCGACCAAAGCAAAATAAGAATTTCTAGCGATGTAGAAGTCCAAACTGTTAGAAATTACCCTGAGGGCATAACAACCAGAAGAGATCTTATTGGAAACATTCAATATATGATCTTCAAACTTCAGAGAGTTACCTATTGATAAGCCCAGAAATTTGTTCATGTTGGGTGTTGTAATCAGTTGGCCCTCCAGATAAATATCCTCCACAGCACACTTAAGATTTAAAATGTTGGTTTTGGAAACATTAAATGATAAAGAGCTTACATCACACCACCGCTTTATCTTCATCAAATCTGCCCTTACATTGGATCTAAGATGATCGACATCCGAATCATGCCAGAGAATGGTGGTATCATAGGCGAAGATGGTGAATTTCTCCGCTATCGAAAGGTGCGAAAGGTCATTTACATAAATCAGGAACAGAAGTGGCCCCAAGACAGAGCCCTGGAGAACGCCGGTCCTCACACACAGTTCATCCGAGCTGCTCCCAGCAAACACGACCGTCTGAACACGCTCAGACAAATACGATCGAAACCACTCCAACGCCATGCCCCTAAATCCATACATCTCTAGTTTCAATAACAGTATTCCGTGATCCACGCAATCAAATGCCTTGGACAGATCACAGACTGCCGCAGCAACCTCTCCAGAGTTCGGCCGGATGTATAGATGTTCGAGAAAGTCGAAAATAGCATCGCTTGTACCCATCAGCTCTTGGACGCCAAACTGTTGCGTGCTCATAAGGCCATGCCTCTTTATAAAAGTATCCATCCTCACCTTAACCAGCTTCTCGACCACTTTAGCTATGGTAGGCAACAGTGCAATGGGAGAAAAGTTTGAGGGACTGTCATGGTCCCCACCCTTATGAATAGGTATAATCACAGCCTTTTTCAGACAGGCCGGAAATTTGCCAGAAAAAAACGAGGCATTTATGGCCTCAGCCAGAACCTGCAGCACTTCAAATGGTAAAGCCAGAAACACCTTCAAGGATATCCTCTCCCAACCAGAAGAATTCTTACTCTTTATATTAGAAAATGTGTCATGAATCTCAAGAGCAGTGACAGGGGTAAAAAAGAATGTGTCAGCCACTGAAATGTGATTTAAATAGTTCCTACGATCGTTCTTTTGAGAAAGTTTTGCGGCTATGGATCAGTAAAATGAATTGAGATCGTTAGCATTTAAAGAGCTAGAAATGGGAGTAGTTTTATTTTTCCCTCGCAGGTGATTAACAATTCTCCAGGATTCTTTTGACATATTGGAGGACTTCAAAATTATAGTCTGAAAATATGAGAGGAACAGAGTTGGTGAAAGTATTGCGTCCTGAGGCACGCCCGCGTTAATGGTGAATGTATCTGAGATGTGTCCATCAACTGCAACGTGCAGAGATCGGTTTTTAAGGAAGCTGACAAGCCAGCTGCAGAGAGGGGCTGGCAGTCCGAAGAACGACAGTTTGTTGAGTAGTCCCTCATGCCAAACTCCGTCGAATGTCCTCGAAATATCAAATGCAATCGCTCCAGAATCTCCGTAGTTCTCAATTGCCCTACTCCGTATATGAGTGACATTGGCCCATCTGTGTCTTGTCGATATCTCTTTGCGAAAGCCGTATTCATTATCACTGATTATTCTATTGTTCTGGAGGTACTTGAGTAGTTGCTGATTGACTACAAGTTCCATGACTTTGGAAATTATTGGAAGCAAGGCAATTGGGCGATAGTTTGAGGGCGTGGTTTTCTTGCCTTTTTTGGAACAGGTTGCACTCGAACGACTTTCCAAGAAGGAAGACAGAGAAAAAAGCCTGGAAAAAAGGGTGTTAGTTCGTTGGCGCAGTTCTTTAACACGATGGCAGGTATTCCGTCCGGTCCTGATGCCTTTTGCGTATCTAGTTCTTTAAGGATTTTACGAATATCACGGTGATGAAACTTGACTTCTGCCATGGTAGATACTGTTGATGTTCGATATGGTGGGGAGAGCCTGGCCTTGGGGTACGTCTAAGGTAGAGTGCGATGAAAAAATTTTGGCGAGCATGTTTTATTTTTCCTTGGCTGTAGTCGCCGTGATGTCACGTTCTTCTGTCAAAGCTGGGAGAGGCGTTTTTGTAAAGTTATTACTTACTGCCTTTGCTACTGACCAGATATACCTGGAGCCACTGGGGCATTCCAAAAGCTTATTCCTGATCCTTTGATTGTGTTTGTTCTTAGTTTCGTCCATCTCACGTTTGCATTCTTTTCTCTCTTCCACAAAATAATTGCGATTTTCAGCAGTCTGATTGTGCTGCCAGTACTTGTAGGCTTGCTGTTTCCGACTTACAGTTCTATGGCATCTTCTGTCGAACCAGGGCTTTCCTTTTGACCGGTAACTTGATGGAATTTGGGATGTATGCTTCCATTCCTGAGGAGATTTCTTGCGTAATCTGTTCACAGCAGACTGACGGACGGGTCGTTAATGCCAAAGCAGACGTCGAGGCAACGAAAATCTAGGTAGAACTCCCTTAGATCGTCCCAGTTTGCAGAATTGTAATGCCAGATTTTGCGAGGCAATGGTGGATACTTCTGTAGAAGTGGCAATTCACAAACAGTTGTAATAAGTTTGTGGTCGGAAGTACCTAATGGCGTACCCACTGTAATTATTGTGTACTGGTCAGAATTGCTGGCTAGAAAAAGATCCAGGAGGGCGGCGAATTCGCCCCTCTCTGAGATTCGAGTTGGTTCGTCTACAAGTTGAGTAAGCTCGCAGCTGATGGCAAATGCTTCAGCTTCTTTATCTTCGTTGTCCGTCTTGTTGTGATGTGAGAGCCAGTTGGTGTTGTGGGTAATGAAGTCTCCCGGAACGATTATTTCTGAATTGGGGTGATCGACCTGTATTATATATTACAGAAGTGGTAGCTAGTGTTGTAAAAAGCTTTGGTAAAGTCTATCGCTCGGAGGGCGATAGAGACAACATATCAACTTGGTTACTCCCTTGGCGGTGAACTTGAGCCACATGACGTCAAGGTTGTTCGGTTCGAGTGTTTCCTCGCGGTGACATGAAAGGTCGCTTCGGACAAAAAGGCATATTCCGAACTTATGTCTAAATCGGGTGTGTAAGTCGTAACCCGAATAGGGGTAGTTTACTGTTGTTGTTGTAGAACATACTTGTGTTTCTGTAAGGGCTAGTATATGTGGTCTATTTTCTTGTAGATGTTGATGTACCGAATTTATGTTTGTATTTAGGCCTTTTATGTTGCAGAAATCTGCAACATAAATAAATTGGTTCTGCAATTAAAATTTATAGTCCAGAATTCATATTTTGTATCAGACGACGATATATCATGGTCGAAACATTGATTGACTTCACACATACTTTAAGAGAGTGACAAGAAAATTGAAATTTATCTCAGGAAATGCTCGGAATTTTTGGAACAGTTCCACATATTCGACATTTATTACTTTTAACTTTGGCAATATCAAGAATAGCTTGATCGTTTCCTAATTTGCAAGAAAAAATATTTGCTTTCCTTAAAAGCATTTAAAAATAAAGATATCCCTATTAAAAAAAAACGGTGCAGTATATCAGAGTAAAAAGTTTAAAATATTAAATTTATATATTTTATGAGTTTTATGTATTTCTTGAAAGTATTAATTATCCTAGTTTAGTTTTAGTTACCGAGTACTGGTTAAGGCCGGACGAGTGTTTTTCTTTGCCAGATTATGTGCCGATTTCCATTTTCTGCAGAAAACATTCTATTCATAGTAGGACTTTAATTTTAATTAAGAAATCGTCGGGTTTTGACCAGTGTTTCGTATCCTGTCAAAAATTTGATGACCTTCTGCAGGAAAAAGTTTTTAAATTCTCTGTAATTTATAGTATAGAAACATAGCTTATACATTTTGTGCATTTATCGCTCGTCTATTGCTAGTGCGAGGGAGTTTTTGGATGGGCTTGACCCGCTACTGTCACAAATTTCGCCTTCATCCAAGGTTATAGCACAGTTATAGTTGCGGGTGACTTTAATATTAATTTTGGGGATCAGCAAAACATTAACTCAGTTCTGCTTAATAATATTCTTATATCCCATGGTTTAAAAATGCATGTAACTTCACCCACGAGTATTTGCAACGGATCGTCGAGTATTATTGATTACATGTGTTCGGATTGTAGTGTTGTGATCTGTTCAGTTGTGAGTGCCGATATTTTTGATCATGAAGCAGTTTTAGCTATTTTTGATCACCTTAACGTTGAAAATAAGACTCAACAAAGAAGCGGAAGAATATTTAGTAGTGGTAATTTTTGTAAATTTCAGTTGTGTCAGATTGTTAACTGGTTGGGAATAAGGCAGTCTCCAGAGCCTTTGGTATCGTTCCATTCGGTTGTACGGGATGTTTTTAACAGAGCAAATCCATTGAGATGGATCAAGCATAAGGCAAGAAAGAGGAAACCTTGGCTTACGGTGGGTTTAAGGATTTCTGCTAGAACCTTGCGCTGCCTTAATAACATTAAAAAGTTTTTGATAAACAATTCTGATTTTGTATCTTATTGCAACAGATATCGTAGTATTTATCGTCGATTGGTGAAAGTAGCTAAGGAACTTCACTACAGCAGTAGGCTGTCGGAGGCTAAAAATAAGCAAAAGGAATCCTGGTCTATTGTGGGAGAAGTGTCTAACCGTCCCACCCAGCATAGTTGTCGCGAAATTGATGTAGATCCCAACACATTAAATTCATTTTATTGTAGTGTGGCTGGTAGTTTGACTAATAACATTTCAACCTCGGGGAAACCTCTAAATTAACTCGCACACATATCTGTTGCAGATTCGTTACCCCTGTTTTAAAGTGTGAGATCTATGAAGCACTTGGTGATATTAAGAATTCTAAGTCGTGTGGCGACGATGAAATATCTTGCGAACTACTTCGAGCATTGCCTGATGATACATTGGAGGTCTTGGCATTTGGTATCGACGATTCGTGGTTGACAGGTAGATTTCCTTCCTGCCTAAAATCAGCCAATGTTATTCCTTTGCATAAGGATGGCGACTTTCGGGACCCTTCTAACTATCGTCCGATATCTTTGCTTTTGACTGTATCCAAAGTAATTGAAAAGATCGTTAAAGGCAGAATAAGGAGTTTCCTTCAGTTACACAATCTTGTATCGTCAAAGCAATTTGGGTTTCAGGGTTCCTTGGGAACCCACGATGCTATTTTTGATCTTCTCACTAGCGTTTACCGCGATCTTAATGATGGTAGGGCAGTGGCTGCGGTATTCTGTGATTTTACCAAAGCCTTTGACTGCGTTAACCATGAAATATTGCTTTTCCAAGCTTGAGTTGTATAGATTTAGGGGCTGTTCTCCTGCTTGGTTTCGCTCGTATTTGGAGGATCGATGGCAGTTTGTTGTTGTGTCAAGTTGTAAGTCAACAGTTTTAGATATCGGAAATGAGGTGCCAGAGGGATCTGTTCTCTGACCCCTTTTGTTTTAAATTTACATTAACGATCTTGTTATTGTCAGGATATCTGGTCGTTTTACGCTTTTCGGCAGATGACACCTCTGTTGTATGGTGCAGTGACTCTGTTGATACTTTGAGACAGAATGTATCCCGAAACATATTGGAGATAAACGCCTGGTTTGATTGCAACAAACTTTCCTTAAATATTAATAAAACCCATGGAATGGGTTTCAGATGTGGCATGGCGGGGTTTGGGAGTTTGGGCAATGAACCAGTGGATGTGATGCCTGCTGCTAGGTTTCTGAGAGTTTTCATTGACTGTGAGTTACGTTTTGGGGATCACATTATTAACCTAAGCAAAAGATTCTCATCTGCATATTTTGCAATGACAGCTGCTAGAGACGCACTTGGTTCTAGAGTGGCACGAGATGTGTATTTTGCTTTGTTCGACTAGCACACTTGAGATACGGCATACCATTCTTGGTAGCCAGTATTTGCTGAATATTCTGGTTGTTCTTCAGAAGAAAGCAGTGCGTTACATCGTGGGGGTTAGTCAAAGGCAATCATGTCCAGTTTTCATAGACAAGAAGATTTTAACATTGACATCTCTCTTTATTCTCGAGACTGCCACTGTAGTCCACAGGAACATATGTTCGATGGAACGTCTTCCTAGACTGCACAAGACTCGTGGCGCTAATAATCTTCTTCTTCCTATACCTACAAACATCCTTACCAAAAAATCATTAATTTTAAAAAAGCTATAATCATCTCCCGGCAGATATTAAATCTCGGCATGTTTTGCGATTATTTCGAAGTCGCTTAAAAAGGTGATTGGTGAGTAAGGCCTACTACACTGTGGCAGAGTTTTATACCGACTCCTTTGACTAACATCCCTGCGCTGGCGAATGTCGAGATAAATGCTTAAGGGACTTTATTTTCTTATGTAAATATTAAATTCATTATTATTTTATTTATAGATTTTTTCTATATGTCTGTATTTTAAGGTTATATTTCTTGGCATTTTTAATATTGTTAGTATATACATTACATGTATATTGATGTTTTGTTTGGTGCCAATTTGTTTATTTAATGTTATTTTATTCTTTAAATTAGTTTATTTTTTAGATTATTTTAAATTTGTTTTTGTTTTGTTCATGTATTTTATAGTATACTTTATTTGATTATTTTAACCTGCTTTGTGAATAGGAACATTGTCTTGCACTAATAAAGAATTTTTGACATTTTGACTTCTCTAAAATTTGCAAATCAAATAAGTTATTCTGCTTAAAAAAATTATCAGATATTAACAGATTAACTTGCGTTAATCATGGAATATTTGTGATGTGTGATAACATTTAATGCAGTTCGTGGCCGAGAAAGCAAAATACAAAATAATCTTAGTAGTAGATGTACGACGGCGACGCGACGGTTCAAATCCTCCCCCTCTTAACCTTGAAAAGTTTGGCCTTGGCTGCCCTTTACGGTGCGTACAGACCTGACGAGTCGAGCCTGAGACGCGCGCGAGACGCGTCATAAGCCACGAGCGTCCAAACGAGACGCTCACGAGTCCTACTGCAATCCATAGATCGCGACGCGCCAAACCATATTTATTCATTTATTTAGGATTTGTCCGTCATCGAGAAACCATGGCGGATATTTCGGAAATCTAAAACGCATAGTACTCTTTATCTTTGGTGTCCCACAGATTTGCTTTTGATTGATAGAGCTCTATCAGTAGTAACAGACCATCCTCAGTCCGCTCTATCTCCGTAACTGAACAAAATAATAAAATAAATTATTTGATATCTCGTCGAAAAACCGGCTGGAGATGCATCAGAACGAGAGGCTCGCGAGCACACCGCGAGTCACATCCACACTTGACATTTTGGCTCGTCTCGCACTGGTCTCGGGCTCGTCTCGCCAAGTTTGTACGCACCTTTAGTAGGTAGTTACCGATTCCAGAAGAGTAAACCATTAAAACAGTTTATTGTAACTACATATCAATAAAGTTGGAAAAAGTTTACGAGGAGTTTGAGAAAGTTCAATGACATCTCTTCAAACAACCTTTAATTTCTTCATTTTGACATCAGGGATCAGATGATTTCAGTTCAGTGATCGATCCAATTACTGTGAAGACGAACGAGCACGCAGCGTACACCTTCTGTTACAGGGGTTAATCTGGATAATTATATTTAATTAAGCTATTAAACTTAAACAAAATGACATGTATTGTTTTCGTCTTTTAGAAGATTAGTATTCATTATCCCCCGTGGCTATGCCACTGTAGATTAGAAAATTAACTTGCATTAATCGTGCATACTGAGTCATGTGACGCAACATATAATACAATCCCTGGCCGAAAAACTAAATTATAAATGAATCTCAGTAGTAGATATATGCCAGTTCAAGTCCTCCCCCCACTTCCATCCTTACCTTTCGCTCTTGACCCTGAGAAGTTTAGGTTAGCCCTGGGTGTACTTGACATTGCATACCTTGAATGATCTTGCTAGCCATTGATGTTGACTGTATTTACTAAAATTTACGGATCATAAATTTTGTTTTTAATTATATTAGATATTAGCAGATTTAGTTGCCTTAATTACGAAAACTATATCATGTGCCACAGCTTTAATATAATCCGTGGCCGAGAAATCAAATTACAAAACAATCTCAGTAGCAGATATATTACGGTACAAGTCATCCCCCTCTTTCTTTCTTACCTCCCGCTCTTGACCTTGAAAAGTGTGGCATTGGCATTCCATTCCTTCAATGATCTTGCTAGCCATTGATGTGTTAGTAAACATTTCCTACTTCACGTAGGATGTCTTCGACATTGTTTGAAAGTCAATTAAGAGCAGTCCAAGTGAATAAGTTACATTTCTTTATGGCAATAAAGCCTGCAATAAGGTCTTTAATTATTGATAGTCGTAGAAAACTGCGATTAAATTTTTAACTCCGGATTTGATATTTGAATAGATGATACTTTGAGAAGATGACTAAGAAAATTGAAATGCATCTCCGGAAATGCTCGGAATTTTTAAATTTCGAAAATGTCGCGATTTATTATTTTTTATTCTGTTATAATTAGAGTAGCTTTATCTTTCATAATAACCAATTTATTTCATAATTTCATAGCCGTGATATATAAATATAGATATTAATTAAAATTTGATTTTGCAGTCGCTAATTACAGTCTCTATCTACGTTTCTATAATTATTTGCGTACATTCATTTAATTGAATCACTTTCGGGTTGCACCGTTTAATAAGGTAATTGCAATATAGCGGTTCGAATATCAGAATTGATTACTTTCCATGCAAATTTCGGCTCTCGTGTACTATTTAAATTTTCCGTTTGAGATATTATAATATATTTAAACCTATCAAAGGGGTAAATAAAGCGGGAAAATCTATATATGATTGTGCTGCGAATACGCAAAATTTAATAGTCAGTAGTGCTTTGGTATAATAATGCGAATATAATGTCCATCCATAGATAGAAGTGATATTTTTGGTATGGTTCACTCAACTGTGTGGACATTTACTTTTGCATTTGTATTGAACAGTAGTGTTTGCTCATTTATTGTTGTTTTAATATTCAGTGCACTGTTGCTTCAACCAAGTTGCTATGATAGCTTCGATTTATCTTTTGATGTCGTGCAAAATTTGTTTTATATTTCGTTCTCTTTTAATTTTTCTGCCCTCATCTGCAAGATCTCATCTGATATCCACTTTTCTTGCTTAAAAAGTATTTTCTTTAACTGCTGATGGATCGGCAAAGGATCAGTTTTGTTTCGTCACTCTTAAATGTGACTTTCTGCTCTTTATGTTTCTGTATCTCATACCCTCTGCTGTTATTTCTTCAGTGTTTTCTTTGGAAGGAATTTAAGATTGAAATTAGTGCATGGCAGATTACGAGCCAGATGTGACACATGTTTGTTCCACAACATGTGCTAACAGATGTAATTGCATTATTATTGCACTGAATTAGTTGTATTCCTGATTGTTTTGGGATCTGATTTGAAATAGATGTTTATAATTGAGCAGTCAAGCCAATTTGTCGGTCAGTGGGATTAATAGCTGTGCTATTTGTATTATCCAGGTCATAAGGATTTATTGTATCCTCGTATTAACTTCAGCATTATCTAAGTTAAAACTTTCTCAACTTCTTCGACTCCGCAAAAATATGGTATCGTCAGCTAAATTACCTATGATATTCTCGAATGAAACTCGCCAAGTAAAATCAGTGATAACTTACAGGAGATATCTTCAAAAAATTAGATAAGGACTGCCAATACTGACCATTTAGTTACGATTTAATTAGGTAGAAAGCCTCTAGCTAGCGTATAAAATAGATTAAATAACGTATAAAATATTACGGTTTTACTACATCTTTACAACCCACGTAAAGTTAAAGAAAACGTGCAACGCCTGAACTAAAACTTTAAATCGGTTTTAAAAATTGCTAAGTGAATTTTAATGTACGTAAAGCGGAAATTTTAGTATAATTGAATATACAAATCCAAGTTTCCCGGTTTAATATAAAGGGACACTTGCTACCGTTTACGTTTACATAAACACTCGCACTGAATGTAGAACCTTCATTAAGATTGTACAATGTCTCATGCAAATTTCCAATCAGTTTGGACCCGGAATTCGTTAAGATTCTATTTTACGGAGATTTAATATGCCTAATTGGATTTGGGGGCTGAAACGACCGTCGGCGGCGGGGACAACATTATTTGGGCACTGAATTTCTAAGGCCGCCCGATGGGGGGAGGCAAATACCCTTCATTTAGGGTTCGGTTAAGAAAAAACGAGACAAGGACCTTACCAAAACCTAAGGACTTATATTAATTTTCGCGTAAATGAGGCGGCTTCTTACGAAGGGTTGTTACAGTCGACGTGAAGTTAGTAAACACTGACTTTTGTTTTGGGGGCTTCTTTAGACCCCCGGCAACAGAATAACGTTAAAGGCAGCAACTTATTTACATTTATAACTGGATTTGTCTCGAGTTGTTGTTGTGTATTAGATATAATTCTGGAAAGGCTCTGGCTGATGTATTCTATTACAACTAAAATAGACGAAATGTAGATTATGCTCTAAGATGGTAAAACCCATGGTGCAAATTTGATGAACAAATTGCAAGGTCACATTTAATATTTTATTCTCTGGTATAGTACCAAAGAGAAAAAAGAAAAACCAACGAAATTTCTTGAAATATTCCAAATGTGAGTAACCACCTTGGGAATTATTGATCTTGAAAATTGAAAATACTTCAAATATAAAAATAACAACCATATTTGATGAAAAACTAAAAAACACTGAAAATTATACTAAATCTGACTAAATACCTTGGGAATTGGACTTGAAAATTTAAAACAAAGGAAAATGAACTAAATTTCTTGAAACATAAAGAAACACTAATACACTAAAAAATTATACTAAATGTGACTAAACACCATAAGAACTGACCTTGAAATTAAAATTTCAATACTTCAAGTATATAAAAAAAACGAATCTGCTAGTATATACTCGAGACACTGATGGGTAAACATATCCTATAAAGACATCGGTTGTAAAAAAATAAGAACAGCTCGTTATGTTCCCACGCGGTGACCCATCCAAGTACTAACCACGCTCGACGTTGCTTATCGAGCGAGAACTACTTTACTTTACTTTTAATATACATTTATTATATTCACAACATTTTACAGATCACTGCTATAATACAATACAAATCACATAATATTCGTTACCATCCCTCCACTGCCAAGCAGGGCAGGATGGCATATTTAACCTACCGACGTAGGGGGCTGGTGTTGGCCCTTTGTATATTAATAACAGCAACACGACAAAAGAGGGGATTCTAGTTCTCTGTTTCCCTGGCCAATAACCATTATACAGAGATTTTTTGACTTCGGCCTTAGTGTCCCCTTAAGGGGTTTGGCGGTTTCAAAAATTCTGACGGAGTTAGTTCATGCCGCTAAACTTCATACATTGCAGGAAAACAGTGGAAAAACCTGCTTAAATAAGTCACTGAGGTACGCCTAGTGCGACCTTGTTCCACTCGCATCACCGACGATGCATCCGTAGAACTCTATCGAATGTTTAGATCACGAGATATGTGGAAGGGGTGCTGTCAGTAGCCTGATGCAGCCCATCTCGCCCCACTGTGGGGCGAAGTGTGCTGCCACTGGCAGCACATGAATAAACTCGCATCAGATGAGAGATGTTTGTTTATTTATTTATTTATTGAGAGCCTACATCCCAAAAAGTACCACATTTCACGTCATGACATTGTGTTTTAAATGCCATACTTTCGAGGGTGCATATCATCAATTGAAGGAAAGGTTTCTGGAGTTGTTAAAAATTATATAAAGCAGACATCCTTGTTAGTTTCACTTAAAACTGAAATGCTAACCAGTATTGACGTCTTGACAGCAGAAAGAGATAGCTATGTGCAGGAATTAAAAAGGGCGAATTACGAGATTTTTAATCTTAAAGAGGGGCTGCTAGATTACAACCAAAGGATTAATTATGGGGTCACTCTAATTGATCATGAATTCAAGGTAGCGGAAAGCAATAACTCAGACACAAGAAGAAATGAAAATAACCATAAACAACAAATGTTAATTTTGGGTGATGAGAGGGCACGCAATTTGGGAAGTCATATGAGAAGTTATCTAAATCAACAATCTTTATCTATTTTCTTGGAAAGCATTCTAAAACCTGGTGCATGCTTAAATAATGTGCTTGTAGGTGCTGCAGGAAAAACAAAAAACTATGGACCCAAGGATATGATGATATGATAATGATTGGGGGTACAAAAGACTTTTTATTGAAAAAATATCCAACTTTTAAAAGTATCCTCAGTTTAATACGTGAATGTGATCATACTAATATAATAATGTTCTCCGTTCCCTATGTCAAAAATAATTATGCTCTGAATAAAAAAGTTTTTAAATATAATAACAAGTTAAAGGATTTTTTACATAGAATTAATAACATTTCTGAAAACATGGTGCACTTTATTGATCTTAATGTATATAAAGGTAATCTAACAAATATATGCAGTGATATATTAAATAAAACAGGCAATCTGTACAACACTGTTAAAAATTTAATCTTCATAAAACCTGACCACAACCAAAAATAAGTAGTGTGTTCTCCTATATTGCATGAAGAGCCTACTAACGTAGAAGAAATAATAAAACCTGATTCAGAAATGGTATTTAATAACAATAGTTTAAATTTGTAGATTGAAAGGATGAGTGAATCTGGAAATATTGAACAAAATGATGACAGTATTTTTCTAGACATACGAGTAATTCACAGGGTGTGACTACAAGTTCACATTTGCACTCTAGTATTATTAACACTTCCCAAAATAATAATACAAACAATTGTAATGTCAAGATATGTCATTTGAATGTTCAATGCATGCGAAATAAAATACTTGAAATAGAGATACATAACTCTAACATGTTTGATATCCTAACTTTCAGTGAGCATTGGCTTAAAAGTGACGAACTTCTTAGTATTCACCTTAATGATTATTTACTGTTATCACATTTTTGTAGAACCAACAGATGCAATATTCCTTAAAAATAATCTGTCATCCTATTTTAAGAAAAATATAGAAATCGAACAGTTTTATGATGAAATAAATTGTGAAATGCGCAGTTGAGTCTAGTAAACACAACATTATAATAATTATATCTGTGTATCGCTCCCCCATGGGAGATTTTAATGTTTTTATGGGCCAATTATGCAATGTACTGGATATTCTGTTCCGTAAAGGAAGAATAGCTGTAGTCATGGGCGACTTTAACATACATTTCAATTCCAATGAAAATAAAACAAAAGACTTTATAAACCTTATAATAGTATATTATGATATAAGTGTATAAGAGGGCCTAAGTGTATAAGAGGGGTGTTTTGTAAGTCGCAAGGGCTTTAAAGGCATCTTATACAGTATACACGTATATCATACGCTATTTTTTATTACGAATGCCATCATAATCTCAAAAATGTTTTAAATATTAAACTTAAGGGATATATTGACGAATATATTAATCTGTCACATTTGAAATGATCAAATGTTTCTATAGCAACCTTTAAAAAAGTAGGCGCATCATAATAGTTATTTTCCTATCAAGTGCGCAAAGTGATACTTTTCCGCACGCGAGTGATGTTGACCGAACGACGCCAAGCGAAGTTCGGTCAATCAGTCGAGTGCGGAGAAGTCACTTTGCGCAAGTGTTAGGAACAATATTTTTTCTACGAGCGCGGTCCAAACAAGTACATAATAATAATGACCCGTATTTAAATAAAAGAAAAAGTATCTGGCAATTATACCTACTGTTGCTTTACATGACTATTATTGTTGACCTGACATGACTTAAAAAGATATGGTTTTTGGTTTAAGTTGTAATATCGCGAATTACGGAAGCTTTGAGAGAAAAGGGAATGATTAAGAGTTAAAACGGTTTTCTTATGTTGCATAAATAATCCGATCAATCACATTTTTTTTCCACGTGCCAGGATACATTCAGGTAAATCTTGGGATCATTAGAACTATCCATTTTCTTAAGGTTTTCTAGCGACGCTGATGATTATGTTTTTGGGATACTTCGTTTTACACCTAGATTTGTTTAAAATCTGTCAATCTGACAATTATAAGTATTGTTGCTTGACATAATGTTTTACTTGTATACCGAGGATTTCAAAATATATGGTTTTTGGTTTAAGTTACAATATCGCGAATTACGGAAACTTTTAAGGAAAAGAGTATAATTATGACTTAAAACGGTTTCTTATATTGCATAAAAAGTCCAAAAGTGTAAAGTTTCTAAAAATATATGAACATTTTCATGTCTCTGGTGATTTTAGAGAATTTTACTTTCCCGCATAGCGTGCGGGAAAGTACTACTTTGCGCACTGAGTAGCGTGCGCAAAGTAGCTACTTTGCGCACGCTCGTAGAAAAACATCATTTTAAGCACGCTGCAGCGTGCGATAATCGTTGATTATGATGCATGCGTAATAAAAAATCATTTAATTTGCACACGGTCATTCATAGTTTAACAAGGGGAAATGCATGCCTTGACAATATAGTTACAAATATTTCTCGAGACAGCTATTCTTCCTGGACTTTTGATTGGGCAATTTCGGATCATGCTGTAGTGGCTATAGAATTTTGCATTCATTCAGAAAAAAGTTCGAAAAATTTCAGTACTTACACAACCAATTACCCAGCATGGTCTTTTTTTGCTGCATCAATGTGTAGAAAATATTGACTAGGAGTTTTTGTCTGCTCCTATTAATGTTAATTTGAAGGGAGATAAGTTTGTTGAATCTATCGGTGACTGCATTGTGACTGCATTCCCTAGGAAGTATGTGTTAAGTCACATAAAACAGATACTTCTATAATTTTTTTCAATGATACTCTCAGGCGAATGAGAGATACTCTTACATGTATGCAGGCACTATATAAACAAAATAATAATTTACATCTAAAAAAGATATAAGAGACTTTCGTAAGATTTATCAACACAGCATCCGTGAGGCGAAAATCTCGGCTCACGATAATTTCATTCGCGGCTCCACAAATCCTGCAAAGGCATCTTGGCAAATTGTTAATAGATACAGGCCTGAAAAAAACATTGCACCCTAGACCCACACTTCCTTAACATCTGATGAATTTAACGATTGCTTTACTAATATTGCTTCAAACCTAATAAATCGACTTCCTGCATCTGAACACTCTTCGAGTTTTTATTTAGAAAACATAGTTTTGGGAGAAGTCCCAGAGCTAAACTTGATTAACATCACTTATAATGAAGTTCGAGATATAATTTACTCTCTAAAAAAATCCCATAGTGGGGATTATTATGGAATAAATAGAAAAATAATTATTAGTATCTGGTCGGGATAAACAATGTCTTGTATTATTGCTTAAAACCATAAAGAAGGGTGTGGTATTTTAATTAACCACTTTTAATAGACAGTATAACATAGGGTGGTGAGAGAAATTGAAACATGTATTCGGTATTGATATAATTTAATAATGCAGGTGTAAATTGCATTTAAATATAATGGAGATAAATAAACAGTGTTTTTTATGTTAAATAGAAAATATATATGTACAATTCTTAGACTAAAACTTTCAATCACTCATCATTCGTTCAAGTATAAAACTAAAATTACAAAAGGTTTCTTAAAATTAGAAATGTCTACTGAAGAGTCTTGATTGGTTGATTTAAAAATTAGTTTTTATCTTTCTTATTTTTATACTTCGTTCTCCAACTTAGCAACTTTCACACAGCATACCTTTCCACTTGGACTGCTTTACCTGCCTTGCTTTACAGGAATTCGACCAGGAATGTCAGTCTGCCTTCCGCCATTTTATGTTCCAATTTCCAACGGGAACGGGGATGCTATCGTTTCTAACTTCGAAGAATTGCTTTAAAAAAGCTCAAAAGGAGGTCTTTGTCCAACCTTGGACAAAGATAACTGAGGTGCACGAAATATTTTCTAATATTCGTGCATACAAGAGAAATTGGTCCAAAAAGGAATTTGACCTTTGGCCGGAGAACAGCACGTTTTACTGCTATTTAAGCGAACGGCTTAACTGAACTGAAATATGATCTTTCGGGAGGGACCATAACGCGGGAAAACTCGGCGTCGGTTTTTATCTGAGAGGGGGAAAACATCTTCTTTCTTTCTTTGACAGACTGCTGTTTACTGACGGAGACACAAATAAATTAAATTGAAAACGCTTGGATTGACCCCAATCGAACTGGTAAAATGACATTTAGCTGTATCGGATGGAATCGACCATCCAGGTTGAACTAAGGGGCATTAAAGAACTTGACATTTGCTGATTTAAATGTACAGATTGGGCTGTACCCGGGGTGAAATAAATCTATTTTAAGTTTAATTATGGCTCATTCATTCTACATACATACAGGGTGTTATCACCAAACTAGATGGTGAAAAACGATAGTTTATACATTTGTTGGGGTGTTTCCCCAACAGTATCGCAAATTTAATTATCATACCATTAACAAAATTATTTAACCAATGTTTGGACTATGGAATTTTTCCCTCCGCTTTTAAGATATCTCGTGGGGTACCTATATTTAAGAAAGGATCCCATGATGACGTATTAAATTATAAACCAATCTCCTTAGTGCCTATTTATAGTAAAATATTCGAAAAAGCATTGAAAACAAGAATATCTGATCATTTTATCAACAATAACTTATTGAATAAGAGTCAGTTTGGTTTTAGAAATGGAGTATCCACTGTGATGACCATAAACCATAGTTATTACTTTAATCAATGCTTTTAATTCTGGGGACCATATCTCGGCGCTTTTTTGCGACTTGACTAAGGCCTTCGACTGCGTTTCCTCTGACATACTGGTATCAAAACTGAAATACTACAACTTCTCATCCAACAGTGCTGGTCTAATTGAGCCATACTTGACCGACAGATGCCAGTTTGTTGGCTGGGGTGCCTTTATTGTTCATCATATATATGAACGATCTAGTTCTCAGCGACCCTGGTGCGGACTTTGTTTTGTTTGCTGACGATACAACTGTATTACAGGCTGGGTCGGATATTGATGGGGTTAAGATGAGGTTAGAGGGGACGCGAGCGAGGGTATCTGATTGGTTCACAGCCAACTGCCTCACACTGAATCGGGGAAAAACTGAAACACTGACCTTTTCATTAAGTACCTCAGCGAATCTGGATAATCCAGAAAATCTTAAATTTCTCGGTGTACACATTGATCCTAGATTAATTTGGCATCAGCATGTTGATCAAACCAGTAAAAAAATATCTAAAAGCATATATGTTTTGAGGAATCTGGTTGATGCTGTTTCTAAAGACGTGTTGGTAATGACATTTCACTCATTAGTCCAGATAACAATATCATATGCACTACTTTCCTGGGGTCATGCGGCTGCAGTGTACGACATTTTTAAATTACAGCGGAGAGCTGTTCGAGTTATCTCATATCTATTCCATTGGATAGAAAGGTCTCGCTTCTCTGTCAATTACTTTGCCCCAAAGTTATTTAACAAGCTTCCCCTGCCTAAAAGAAATTTGCCATCAAAACTTTTTGTGAAAAAAAAATTAAAACCTACCTTCTAGATAGGGCATTTTACTCTCTTGCAGAATTCTGTGATGCACCTATGACAATGGCAGATTTTTAATCTATTTTTTAAACTCTTTGTATCGTCTTCTGTTTGTCAAAATATGTAACTATTTTGTACTTTTGCTATTTATTTACATTAGTTTTATTTACTTTATTATTTACACATTCGTTTTTATTAATTAATAAAAACTTAAAATTTTAAGTGAGACCTCGGTATTTGTTTGTTTGATATATACTTTTCTACAGTTTATATCTTGATTTTAATTGTACTTTGTAATGTTTAATTAGTTTAAGTTATTTTAATTATAATTATATACTGACGTATGCAAACATTCTTGTAATGTAATAGCATGAATAAATACTTTGAATTTGACTTTGACTTTGAGGGGTTTTGAAATTATAGTAATTTCAAAAAAAGACAAAATACTTATTCGATGGTTGTTATAATAAAATTATTGCGAGTCTGGTGCCTGTATTACATACAGGCATCAGACTCGCGGGCAATTAAGAAGGGGATCAGGAAACTAGGGTGGTTGCCTCAGCTCTATTTCCTCGAAATAAATCGGCAATCTTTTGTAAATTGGTCCATGTTTAATTGGGTTGGTGGGATCATATTTAAGCTCGGTAAGGTTTCTGGTCAACTCTGAGCCCTGAATGCCGCAGACAAAGAATTTCATCACAATTTCATCGATATAATCCGACATGTATTCTATCCTGCTATGCCATGCATGTCTCGAATTATCGTGTAGCGGCTGGCCGATGTTATGCCTTGTAAAATCTTGTATTGCGCTACCTATAACCTTTGCCTTTGAGTGTCAGATATGATGCAGTACGAGAGCCCCATAAGTCAATACAGGCCTTATGATTGACCGATTTCGGCGATATTAGCTTTTGGGTAGCCATGAAAAATTTCTGTAGTAAGGAAGAAACGTTGAGTCTGAAGGACATACGTTCATCGAATGTTATCCCTAAGTATTTTGCCTTTCTTCGAGGGGTTATGGGGGTGTTATCGTACATTCAAAGGTGTCAGGATTTCATGCTTGGTTTGTGAACTTCTTAGTCAACACCATCAATTCAGTTTTACTGGCGTTGAGTTTTAGCTTCCACCGCAGCAGGGTAAGGTGATGGGCTAACTGGGATTTGGCTGCTTGTGCGTAGAAAGAAGATGCATAAATAGCCGTGTCGTCAGCGTAGAGAGCTAGTTTTGGGTTCGGAAATTTCGGAATATACAATTTGGGAGAAAGAACCGTACCCTGTGGCACTGATATTTTCAACGTGCTATGGCCGTTGCCTATACGTTTTAGCTTGTTCATAGAATAAAAATTAACAAAGTTTAAAATAATTAATAAATAATACTTTTGACGGTTCGTTTAATTTAAAATATGCTTTTTTATCGTCTATAATCCTTTTAAAAGGATTTTAAATGGCAAAATTGTATAATAATACCGCCCTAGCGGCTAGCATCCGTTTACACATTTCCGTCCCATTTGCCGGCGAGATTTACCCTCATACCGCCTTGTAAGATGTTTACACATCAAAAAGAAATTTATGAAACATTCAAAAACATTAAAAATACACTAAAAATTATACTAAATCTGACTACGCACCTTATAATTTGGCCTTGAAAGTTTAAAATATAATTTAATAAAAAACACTAACAAAATATCTTGAAACATTAAAAATAAATAAATAAATATTTTTTTTTATTGCCAGCAAAATCTCACTTAGACGCAGCAACGTCACCAACTAATAGAGTCCCAATCATAGAGTTCTAAGTTTTAAAAATAAGGCAAGTTGTGCTGCCTAAAAACAAAAATACTTAAAAGTACACTACTCAAAACAATCAACAGAATGAAAACATTTTACATACTATCACCAAGCAAATAGTTGTGGACTATCCGTATAATTTGCATTAAAATATAAATACTTTGTAATTGTAATTGTAGGCCATAATTAAAATGAAAGTAAATATAGTTTTGACTAGAGTTCAGTTTCAGAATTAAACGAGTACAGGCACTCTTCCAACAAAAAAAACTGTAGTCTCCTTAAATTTTTCTAGATCTTCTATTGCCCTTAGCCGATGGGGCAATAAATTAAAGGCTTTGACACACATGTAATCGGGACCCCTCTTGAAAAATTCTGATGAGTGAGTGGGTATGCTAAGGTGGTCCCTACCCCTGGTAACAACCGACATACATTCCGAATAATTACCATGGTTTTGCTGAAATGCTTCTGGGAATCTTTTCACAAACACTACAAGAGACAAAAAATACAATGAAGGCACAGTCAGGAACCCCAATCGAGAAAAATATCCTCTACAAGATTCTCAAGGATGTAACCTATGGATGCAGCGGACAATACGCTCTTGCGCTTTAAACACATCGAGCCCACTGGACTTTCCCCAAAGCAAGATGCTATAATTAATAATAAATTGTACACTTGCATAGTAAAACTGTCGTATTGAATTTATTGACAACTTTTCTCTGAGTCTACGAATTAAAGCACAATTACTATTTAGTTTGGATTGTAACTTCTGAAGGTGTATATTCCAACTGAGGGTTGGGTCAAGATGAACACCCGAAAAATTCACACCCTCCACAACTGGAACTGACCTGCCATTCCAACGCACATAAAGGAAATGGGTTATATTTTGTTGTTTGCTAAAGCAGACAAGTTTTGTTTTGCCCGTGTTCAGCCGAAGATAGCCTCCCTCGCACCATTTCTGCATTTGATTAGCCACCACTGAGCAGTTCTTTGAAAGGTCAGGCAAGTCGAGCTCAGAAAGCACCACAGATGTGTCATCCGCATACTGCAAAACTAGACCAGTCAAAAGTTTTTCGCTCAGAGTATTCACATACAGTAAAAAGGGAACAATCCCCAGAATGAAACCCTGGAGCACTCCCTGCTTGATTTGTGTACTTGAGAGATGTACTCCTTACCATTGTTTGTTATACACACACACATTGATTTCTAATTCAGAGATAAGATTCTATTAAGGAAGCACATTTTCCTCTTATACCATAACACCGTAGCCTTTGGAACAATTGCTGATGATCAATAGTGTCAAAGGCCTTTGAGAGATCAAAAAACAACCCAGAGACCTTCTTATTTCTATCAACATTTTCGACAATGCAAGAAATGACCTTGTAGATTGCCAACTGTGTGAATCTCTTTGGTCTGAAACCATATTGCTGATAGGCAAAGATGCTATGTTGCTCTATGAAATGCATAAGTCTATTGTAAACCGCTCTCTCAAAGACCTTGGACACTGAGGGCAGCAATGACACTGGGCGGTAATTTCCCAAATCAAGCTTATCCCCCCCTTTATGAATCGGAACCACTTTTACTGTCTTCAGCGATGAGGGAAAAACTTCCATGACAAAACACTGACTTATTATATCTGTTAGAGGTCGGCATATCCAAGGTGATATATACTTCAAAACAATAATTGGAACTTCATAAAGTCCTGCGGAAAATTTGTTTGGTAGACTCATTAGGAATCTAAAAACCTCACTGCTATCCACGGGGGTCAAAAACAGTGTTGGAAAATTATTATGGTTTTTTTATTTGATTGACATTATAGATCACTAAAGATCCACTTAAAAATATAGTAAAAGCGACTAAAGACAATGACCTTAAAAATTTAAAATTAAATTATTCAAAAATCACAGGAAAACCAATAAATTTCTTGAAACATAAAAAACACTAAAAAAATACTAAAAAATTATAGTAAATGTAATTAAACACAATTGGTCTTGAAAATTTAAAGTTGAATGCTTGAAAAATCAAGGAAAAGCCAACGAAGTTTCTCGAAATATTTAAAAACACTAACAAAGCACTACAAAATTATACTAAATGTGACTAAACACCACAAGAACTGACCTTGAGATTTAAAGTTGAATACTTCAAATATATAAAAAAAATCATGAAACATTTAAAAACATTAAAAATACACTAAAAATTATAATAAATCTGACTAAGCACCTTATAATTTGGCATTGAAAGTTTAAAATTGAATTTAATAAAAAAACACTAACAAAATATCTTGAAACATTAAAAAACGCTAAAGATCCACTTTAAAAATATAGTAAAAGCGACTAAAGACCTTGAAAAATTTTAAATTAAATTTTTCAAAAATCAAAGAAATACCAACAAATTTCTTGAAACATAAAAAACACTAAAAATAAACTATAAAATTATAGTAAATGGGATTAAACACAATTGGTCTTGAAAATTTAAACAAAGACAAACCAACGAAATTTCTCGGAATCTTAAAAAACACTAACAATGCACTAAAAAATTATGCTAAATACTACAAGCACCTTGGGAATCAATCTTAAAAATTTAAAGTTGAATTTCAATGATAAAAAAATTATGTGCCTCACCTTTATAAGCACACAACTGAAGTGAAATTTCTGAAAGAGATATTAGGATTTGAGTTTTAATTTTTATCTTTGAAGCTTTTTTTCTAACTTTTTTCGCCGAAAACCGCGTTTTATTATTTTTTTATTTTCATTATTTTTTTTTTAATTTGGTTTTATAATACTGTTATTTACTTTCCGAACATTTTTTACGTTTTTTTTTTCTAATTTTTTCCCATTTTTGATACATTTTTGCTTATTTTTCATAAAATATTTTTTTTTCTTCCTTTTTGCCATCTCCGACCTTTCGAGCACAAAAGTGGATCTTAGCCATTGTTTAGCAATTTCTGCCTTATCATAAATGCGATTAAAAAGGTTCAGCAGTATATCAATCACATCATCATCAAAGAGTTTGATAAGCTCTAGGGGTGGGTATCTGATCAGGACCAGCAGCTTTCCCGGATTTCATAGTTTCCAGAGCATATACTATTTCTGCTCTTAATATTTTTAGGTGCATATTGCTTGATTGTAAAACCGGTTTTGGAGGTCTTTCATCATCGAAGAGTTCTGACAGGTATGCTATCCACCTTTCAAGTTTGTCCTCCAGGTCAGTTATTATACGTCCATTTGTATCCTTGATAATATTTCTAGCTGCCTTGGCCCTGTTGCATCCAGCCATTTCCTTTATCCTTTTGTGCATGTGAAAGCTGTCAAATTTCCTTTCTAGTACTTCTATTTCGTCACATTGAGCTGCTAGGGGTATTCTTCTTTTGCTTCCTTGATTTTTCTCTGTATTGTCTTATGTATTGTTTTGTACTCATCTTTATTGTCTTTACTCTTTCTTCTCTCTTCCATAACATCTAGAATTTCTGATGTTATCCAGGGCTTTTTCTTGGTTCTCTTTCTAGTTAGATGTTTTTTAGCTATTATTTCTAACCCTGTTTGAATTTGCTTCCACTCTTCCTCCACACTGACTCTATTCGATGTGTTAATGTCCCTCATACATTCGTTGGTCTCTTTCTTAACTGTGTCATGGATTTCAGGATTCTTAAGGAGTTTTGGGTCTATGAAGTTGTTGAGACGTTTTGTAATCTTTTTCATCTTTATATTAAGTTTAGACATAACTGGGTTGTGGTCCGAGTTAATGTCTGCCCCTTGGTATGTTTTTGCAGCTTTGACTGCGTTCTTGAAGCGGTTGTTAATGAGGATGTAGTCTATTTGGTTTCTAACTGTATTTCCTGGGTTATCCGCAGGGAACTTCCAGGTATACAATCTACGATTTGGTAGTTTGAAGAAGGTATTTGTTATCATGAGATCTCTAACTTGACAGAAATCTACCAGTCGATCCCCCCTATTGTTCCTTCCTCCCAGGCCAAAACTCCCTGTGTGTCCTTCGATCTTGACTTTGCCTACTTTGGCGTTGGAATCTCCCATAACTACTGTGATGTTATTACTCTTTATGCCTCTAAAGATATCATCAAGCTCAGCATAAAAATCTTCAACTTTGCTCAACTAATTAATGTTTATTAATAAAAAGCATTTGTTAAATTTTATTTTATTATTGCAAATTTTAATCACTATCTTTCTTATTGAATTATTTTTCATTCATGATTCGGTCAAGAAGCAGATTTTTGGTCGTGAAGACTTGTTTAAATATCTAAGAATGACATCATATATTTGTCACATTACATAGTATATTAATACTTCTTTAATTAATTACGGTAAAATCCAATAATTTACATCCACGTCTCGTTGTGATGGTTCAACCATCTCTTTTCACAATATTCATTTATTTCATTGTTCGCTGGAGAGTGTGAAGGAGGTCACGTACGTGTCTGCCTTAAATAAAAGTAAATATTTAGTATTAAATGAGTTTCAGGGGCTAGAACTCCAATTTTGTTTCGAAAGCATGCACGTCACCAATGTTAACTTAGCCTGTGTAAAGGGGAATGAAAACAACCGTGAAAATCAACCCACATTATGTCATTTTGAGGCAATTAATCTACCTTATCTTGTAATTGCTGCGTCCTGGTGGAAGTTATTTATGGGCTTATTCCATCGTAAAATGCCATATTATTTCGGTTTTAAATTGATTTTCTAATAATATCGTATTCAATTCGTGGCTTTGATATTTCGAGAATCGAATTGTTATCTGAACTAAACTATTTTGCCTTGCGGGTATCATTAAAAATGTTTTTTTTTTTGTAATATTATCGGCTGACCAGCTCGAATGTTACCTTCCGAACTGCGATATTATCGAGCTCGGATTAATAAATGTTTGTTCTGTGACTACTTGCTGCTGTCTAGAGTCTAGAGCATTCCTATTGGTGTCGCAGTGCAACGTAGCAAAATAGGCAAAATCATAAAACGTGAGTGAGTTCGGAGTGTGCGCGTTGCAGCTACGGGTTAGGAAGGATGGCAAGTTAGATATCCTCGAGAAATCGAAGAAAACTATTAGTATTATATTGGAACACACAATATGTGATTACAATTATCAATCATCAACTCAAGAAAACGTATTTTTTGAAGCATATACTGGAACGCCACTGACGTTTAAGCTCTATTGTCTGCATTTGCATTGAAGCGAAATTGGAGACCATGTTATCCCCGTTATGAATACACTAATAAGAACTCGGATATTTGCCGCAAGTTACGTCTCTATTTCCAGCATGGTCCCTTTCGGTTAATCTAGGCAAGATTTACTACCGAGATATGGGTGGCTTAATTTTCTACTCCCATATAATATCGACAAGTTCGGTATGAGTTTTAACGGACCGTATAGTTTTAATCGAATTGATACGAGGCCGTCCATTAAGAATGAATGAGAATTTAACAGCTATCCTAGTAGGGATAGTAAAAATGTTCTGAACCCAACCGCCCTCCCGTGGAGATTTCTGACTGGATAACTTTAGACGGCTTTATATGGGTAAGCTTTTATATGGGTCGGTATAAAAAATCATGATATTATTCGCATATCCCAATGATCATGATCATCCTGATCTGCCCTCTCGACTGATTTTCTATTGGTCACCAGAGTATGCTCAACTTTATTATCAATCACCCTTCGGATGTGCACTTGCAGAATTCTTCTCCTTACCCACTTACCCAGTGCGTGAAATTATGTTCAACTAATAAGAACATTATGTGGAGTGAGCATAGAATCGATTTATGTAAAATTTCTCTAACAAATTATGCAAGCTCGTTTTTTTTCTAATTTAAAGCTTTTGTATTATATTGCGTAATTTGATATGGCAATGCTAATTTTGCATTTCGGCTCTACAGATGTAGGGGAGAGTCGGATAATTGTGCGCAGCGGATAATCGTGCGCATGCCTTTATTTTCACAGCCGGCTGGTATAATTTCGAAATCGTCATTCACGCGCCATCTCTTGACAAACCTATGTACTATCACATATGAATCAGATCGATCGCTTTACCTTACTTATCCAAAATGGCCGCATTGTTGTTTACGTATGTCTGTCTCCGAGAAAATAAGCCGTAAGTATTTCCGTTTTTGCATTTTTTAATAATCGAGTGCATTAATACATTGCATAATGACTCTCCTTAACACTGATATGTATAGTTTATGCAAAAACACGTTTTTTATTGTTTTATGGAATTAAAAAGTGAATCTGACACTTTCGTGTAATGGGGCGCACTGCGCACGATTAACCGCAATATATTTGTTAGCAGTACGTGGTATCTTCCCCCGTACCCCTCTCAACTATCGACGCTCCACTCCTGGAAAGTGAGGACGGACGACGGCGAGGCGAACTGCGCACGGCAGTATTTGGCTGGTCGCGAGACAAGCAGTATAATTAATATTGGTGTAATGAAGACGAATAAATGTTTTTGGTGAATTAGAACTTTTATTGGGGTTAAATAACCCTATCTTTAACATCAGAAGTGGGATTGTCCCGTATCCAGTGCCGTAAAAGATAATATTTCAGACAATACGAACAATTAACGGGAAAAGTGCCGCCTAAAAATGGTCGAACAATGTAGGGCAAACGGGGTCTCACCGTACGTTGAAACAACTCTGGACGAAGCATGAAGCATCACCAAATATCCAGCCTAATTGAACATCACCAAATATCCAGCCTGATTGTGAAATCATCGACAAAAGGTGCAGTAAGAAACTAATTAATTTAATGGCTGCCCACAACAGCAAATTGCTTAGCTAGCGAAACAAACAAAGGAGGCGATGGTCGATGATGTCATCATCACTTTCTTAGTCAATGCCAGGCGTCAACGCCCAACATTTCCGTAGCAGATGGATCAAGAACGCAAGCGTCAACATCCTAAGCAGTATTCAAATTAACCAGCTACGATCCTGACAACAGCAATCCACGAGTATTTAGAAGATGCTACGAAATTAAAAGAAGAATGTGCACAGTTTCAATCAGAGAACAAATCCGAGATTATTGGCGGCTCAGCATTTTCTAGCAGACGTGACGTCGCCGAACGATAACTTCGTCAATCCAGACAACAGACAAGGCCGCTGCAGAGGCTCAAGTACGTTTGAAAAATAGTACCGGGGCTGTCGAAGATTCTCAGCTGGCCGACAAGGACGGAGGCAAGTTTGTGCAGTTGAAGTACTACGCAGTTCCACCAAATAAACATGTGAGTAACGTTTTGGTTACTTTGCTTTGTTATGATTGACGTCAGTTATATCTTTTTCAAAGTTCAAATATAAATAATTTAGAGAGAGGAAAGTTTAGTTTAAAAAAAATATTGCAACTTTGGGTTGCTGGTAAAATACTGTTTGCAGATGCCGAAATACCAACGCAAAACCGAAAATGCGCAATGGACACCAGAAGCCATGTTGCAGGCTATAAAATTTGTTGAAAATGGAGGATCAATACGACAGGCTGGTAGAAGGATTAATATCTTCTATACGAAAAAGAAAAAAAGCATATGACGATGGAGTTGATATTGTAGGGCCACATATTGGCAAGTACGGTGTCTTTTCACCCGTTCAAGAAAAGGCGTTAAAAGATCACGTTCTTAAGTTGGCAAACTTTATTATGGAATAACTAAAGTTCAATTCAGAAAATTAGGTTTTTCCTTTGCCGAACGCAACCAGATAAAACACAACTTTAAGATTGAATTAAAGATGGCCGGAAAAGACTGGTATTATGGATTCCTGAAGAGAAACCCAGAGATAACACTAAGCCACTAGCATCAATCGAATCTCAGCATTTGACAAAGATCAAGTTTCCATATTCTTTGAAAATCTTCAGAAATTATACGACAAATTCAAGTTTAAGGAGAATGCAATATTCAAGAGACTTGGGCCCAAGGGGGGTTAAACAATTTGGCGCTAAGACAACTGGCGAAAGAGGGAAAACGGTTACTGTTATCTGCTGTTTCAATGCTTCTGGAACTTGCTACGTCCCACCAATGTTCATATTTCCCCGCATTAGAATGACAAATACCTTAACCAACAATGGACCTCCTAATGCAATTTATTCCTGTTCAAAAAGTGGCTGGAGCAATGAACAGCTTTTTCTCAAATGGCTAGAACACTTCAAAAAACAGTAAAAACATCAAAAGATGAACCTGTATTATTGCTCCTGGACAATCATTCCAGCCATATTTATTTACCAATTTTTGACTTTTGTAAAGAATATGGCATTATTATTCTGACGATACCCCCCCACATACGTCCAATAGGCTTAAGCCATTGGACGTAAGCTTTTACGGTCAATTAAAATCAGCGTTTAACAGGCAATACGACTATCACCTAACATCGGCCGAAAGAATCACACAATACGATTTATCTGCAATATTTAACAAGTCCTATACTCTTGTTGCTACAATGGATAAGGCCCAATCAGGATTTAGGGCATGTGGTATATGGCCTGATCAACCAGCTAATTCACCGATGAATATTTTGTACCAGCCACTCACCACCTCCCAATTGTGATTGATGACGAATTACCTTCTACTTCCTCTTCACACTGTATAACAGCTTCTCTTCAACTAGACAATCAAATTAGTGAGAAACTGCTTACTGGGAAAAATAACTTAAACGGCCTGCCCAGTATCGAAAATATTGATGGTTATGTTCCCAGTACATCTGCTATTTTAGAAGAGTTGAGTCCTCTTCCAAAACCAAGAACAGTAAAACAACAAAATCGCAATAAACAGAAGTCTGAAATATTAACAGATACACCAAACAGAGAAAAATTGGATGCCGTAACAGCGAAAAGAGCAGTAAGGCAAAGGAACTTAGAAAGAAAACAAGAAAAAAGTAAAAAAGGCAAAAATATTATAAAAGGCACTAATGGTCAAATTAAAAAGACAAAAAGAAAAGTTTTCGAAGAGAGTAGTGAATCTGAAGAAGATATTTCAGAGAATGAGTTGTATAACGATGACGAGTTGGACGATCTTGTATCGAATGAAAATGAGATATGCTTTATTTGCGGGGAAGGCAGTATAAAAAACGAGATGTGGTTCAAATGTTCCGTCTGTAAAAAATCGGCACATGCCCTTTGAACGGGAGAAGATACCCCTGAGGGATATATTTGTGATTTTTGTGACACCTAACCTAAAGAACTTTTTTATTATTTTAATTTTATTATATTTTTTATATGTAATCGGTTTTAGTTTAATTTTTATTCATAGGTTTATGTATTCTTGCCGTATTAAATAAATGAGTAATTCTTACGTTCATTAAATTGTGTTGCTCGTTTCCCTTTTTCTCCATTTTCAACGCCCACATTTATCCTACCTATGCGCACTATTACCCGCATACGTCGGGTAACCCTTGAAGAATCTTGACAACAAACCTAGAAGTCCAATGTTTTGTAATTTCAGAAATATTACAATTTTGGCTTAGGTGCGCACCAATACCCGACTTTCCCCTACTATTTCGTAGCTTGCTTGCACAACTTCAATTTCAGCATTAGTTACGTAACTAAGAATAGTAGTATATTTACGCCGTAGCTCATTCTCCCCCATCCTTATTTACCAAGGTGACCTTGAGTGAAGCACTATTCGCTTGACCTTGCCCGCTTGGGCTAACATCTTTGACCTTGAGGTTATAGTTTTTTAAACTTTTGTATTACTTTGCGTAATTCGATATGGCTACCCTAATGTTGCGTCTTGGCTTTACATATGAGCTATCTCGTGACTTGCACCAGGCTTTACAACTTCAACTTCAGCATCAGTTGTTTTTAAGAGTAGTAGTATATTTACACCGGAACTCACTGTCCCCCGACCCTTATTTGTCAAGGTGACCTTCGACTAGGCACCATTTATTTGACTATGGATTTGGCTTTCGCCCACTTGAGCTAACACATTTGACAGTCAGTCTAGTTGTTGACCTTGGACCTTGGTCTTTCTATACCACTAAAGGTGCTAACAGAAAGAACGAATAGATGAGAAACTGCCTAAAAATACAAACAGTTTTGATATAAAAATTGAATAAATTTCGATGCAGCGTTGTTGCCACATCGAAATTTAAAAAATCATATCGCAGGTGAGTTTTGGAGAGTATAATAACAACAACTGGGCAAATGTACAAATTAAATAAAATGAATGCCTATTGGATAGTATTGATTGCAATATTCACATAAAAATTTATTATTATACTTTGTGTCAACTGCAAACATCTTTTGAGCATATATGGCAACATTGCTAGACTTAACCAGTTGCAACGTTAGGGGCAATTCTTTTCACCAAACATGCATGGTGGCCCTTTTGTACGAAACCACTACCTTACCTCAGAAACTATAAAATATATAATAAAAAGTTTAATACGAATGCTTCTTGGATTATTCTAGATTTTCAGTTTAATATATTTTATATATACAGGGTGCTCAGTATTTTGTGGACTGACATCAGCTTCCTAATTTTGAATGGGACATTCTATATAGTACCTAAGGAGAAAGGAGAACTTAGATAGTGCTTTTAAAGATGCAATGCTTCGGATTTATTCACGTTTATCTTTCATATTTAACTGTTTGACGGGCATAGTGTCACTGCAGAAACCAAGAAACACATGTAGCGTATCATGCTCAATAATTGCGACATGACTAGTCTTAATTTTTGGATCATATCATTTTAATTATGTTTGTTTAAGACCATGAAATGGGGTTAAAAGGCTTAGTCCATTACTGCATCAGAATCGAGCAATAAATTTACTAGGTTTAGTTGAGTTTTATTCCCGTTCTAGACTTAAAGGGGCCGCATTAAAAGTGCAATTTAAATTAAGACGGCTGGTACGGCGCTACGCGCATTATGAAGCCATTAAAAACGATAATAAATTCGAATCCTGCATATTTTTAAACGAGTTTAATGATGGTGAGTAATTAAAACAATCTATGTTGCAATGAAATGATAATAAAATAACATGTTAGTGTATTTTGCAAATATATTTACCGTAATTTTACTGAAGTAGCTCGCTCATAAGAAAACCTTAAAAGTAAAGTAAAATATGCAGTGCTTCAAATTTAAGTTGAAACCTTTTGATAAAAAACTTTTATTTCCGAAATAAAATATGTCGGCTAAGAAAGTGGTCGTAACGCGGCTTTCTAAAGTTTTTATTGGCAACGTGGCATCATAGCATGTCGAAAACAAGACGATGCATTAGCGGGATTAAAAAAATTTCAATTACGTATCGCATCTTAGGTTTTACGTTTTTGGGGTAAAGAACAGCAGTTGCAGCCTCGTGTTTATCGAGGGGTGTTTATTTTCTTACATCGAAATAATCGTAAAGAGTATCCAGTTTGCTTAAACTTTTTACTGAAATTTAAACAAATTTTATCTCTAATTAAAATTTGTATCTCGTGATTAATCGAGCGCATATTACAAATATTACGTGTGGGGTTGCTAGTCCTCCATCGAACGCCTCCCCAGGCGGTGGATAGGGGAACGCCTCCCAGATATGGGTGGTACCGAGGAAATAAAATACTCGGGGCGGACCAAAACTAGCAAACCATCAGCGTCTGATCCAGAGTGGGCGGCTGAATCAAAACTCACCAACCCGCCTAGCCAGCGTGGTCCATTATGGCATAAAACCCCCTATGAAGATGCCAGTTATAAAATTTCAAATACCACAGGCGAGTAGGAAAACACTTCCAGAATCTCCCAGTCGGTTCATCCCAAGGATTCTGAGGAAACAAAACATTGGCAAATACTAAAAAACACCGAATACTAAATGTAGTAACATACAATGCACGTACATTGTTATCAGATGAAAGACTAACTGAACTAGAGATGGAGCTGGAGGAAATAAAGTGGGATATTAAATAAATAAATAAATAAATAAATAAGCTTTTATTTCCAACAGGTAAAACCCACTTACAGGAAATTCACTAGAGGGTAAAGACTAAAAGTAAATTACAAAGCAATAACTAACCTAATTTAATATAAACTGCAGAGCAGCATGAGCCTAAGCATAAGGAGTGGATTCTCAAGATCATACATTATTAAGCGTCAACATAGAGTTTATGATCTGATTGACTGAATCAGCATTCAGGTCATTTTCACGTGAGATAGCGTTAAATGCATTACACATAAAGTAAATAGGACTCTGCCTCATAATATTAGATCTGGCTGCGCTGAGGTAGAAAGATGTGGTATGCCTTGAACCAGACCTAAGAACTCGAAACTGGAGGCATTCCAACAGAAACGGGCAATCAACGTGATTATGAACCAAGTTATGCAAAAATTTAATAAACTGAATCTGCCTTCTAGCGACTAAGGATATTTCACCAAACCTTTGTAAGAGTAATCTATTCTCATAACCCCTAATAGGATAGACTCCATCGCATCTAAAAGCCAAATACTTCAAAAATCGTCTTTGTATTGATTCGATTGCGGCAATGTGGCAATCAAACATAGGGTTCCAAATGATTGCACCATAGTCTAATTTAGATCGGACAATAGCAGTTTTATAGTAGATATGTCTCTGAAATATTTACTGTTTCATATTACGAAACCAAGAGTCTTAGAGGATGCCGAGACCAGTTGGTTAATATGGGGTATGAAAGTAAGCCTCAGATCAAACACGATGCCCAGGTCTTTAATGTTTTCATGTCTGCTCAGCGCAGCACCATCCAATGTATAAGCATATATCACAGGATTATTTTTACGAGAAAAAGTGATAACGTTGCACTTAGAGATATTAAGGGTTAACCTGTTAACCATGCACCAATTGTGGACTAGGACTAAGTTTTCCTGCAAATATTCACAGTCCGAAGGTTTGTCTATTCTACTGAACAACTTCAGATCGTCCGCGTACACAAGCTTATCGCACTTAATAACATTAATTAAATCATTAATAAAACGCAAAAATAACAGGGGTCCTTGGTTAGATCCCTGTGGTACACCAGAACTAACGACAAATGACGGCGATCTGAAGTGCTCATATTCAACATACTGGGAGCGTCCAGTCAAATAAGATTCAAACAATGCTAGCAGTCTCTGTGATACACCAAGGTTCCCAAGTTTAAAAAGCAAAATATAGTGATCAATTTGGTCAAATGCCTTCTGAAAATCCGTATATATAACGTCAAGCTGACCCTGAGCGTCTAGTGTTTTGCATGCAATGTGTGATAGTGTAGCCAAATTTGTCATGCATGAGCGAGAATCAAGAAAGCCATGTTGATCAGGTGAAAGGAGACCTCTAATTTTAGGGTATATGCTGTTGTGGATGACTATCTCCAGAATTTTTGAAAAATTACAAATAATTGAAATAGGTCTATAGTTTCTTACCCAAGTACAGTCGCCCTTTTTTAATACCGGAATTATTTTTGCTGTCTTCCAAATATCTGGAAACTGACCTTTATCAATTACAAGATTAAAGATGTGGGTTAATGGGGTAACCAGGACACAGGCACAGTCTTTTATAAGGAAGCTAGTAATGTTGTCAACTCCTGAGGTTAATTTATTTTTGAGTTTTTTGCTGGCTTTCAGTATGTCAGCAGTTGTTATACGCGGAATATCAATGTTGCTGCAACTGAGCACAGCAGTTCTCAGATCATTGATTTGTGCCGAATCGATATACACACTGCGAAAATAGTCAGCAAAAGCATTGACAATGGTCTGAGGTCCGCCGTATTCACCGCAGTCATCCTTTAAGATGCCAGGGATTCTTGTTTGGGATTTTTTACCGTTAACAAACGACCAAAATGCAGATGGATCAGAGTTCGGCATTGCCAATATACTCCTGATAGTCAGTATTGGCTTGGGCTTTAATTTGACGCCTAATAGCATTAAATTTAGTTAGATAAAAGTTGGTTTTATACAACTTGCAATCTCGATATGCCTTTTCTTTTTTAAAAATGAGCTTTACCGTTTCACTCGAGAACCAAGATGGAAAACGTCGACGCTGTTTGATCTTTACAGGGACACACACTTCGAAAATATTATCTAAAATTTGGTATAGAGCTTTGGAGGAGTCCTTTACATTTGAAAAGCCAAGAACCGGCGACCAGTCAGTGTCCAAAAGCAAGTGGTACATGAGAGGAAAGTTCGCTTTTCTAAAATTGTACTCCTTGGGAGCATTTCTATTAGGGCTAAAGCTCTTGACGTGAGGGTCAACTATTGTAGCCTGAAAATTTAATAACAGGGATGGATGGTAGGGGTCTTCATTAACGAAAGGTGTGTCTTCGTAATGACCAATGTCACAGTCAATATTTGAAAAAACAAGATCTAACAGGCGATTATTACAGTTATTTATATTGTTAACCTGAGAAAAACTGAGTGCATCAGAAAAATTTTAAATTAGTGCATACTTAGAGTCGGAAAAGTTTTTATGTACATATTGCGGTATATTAGAGTCCCCTAGAATAAGCAATTTGTTCTCGTGCAATATATTCAAAGTTAGGAGATGATCTAAAAAGAATTCAAATTCGTTATTGTTAATATATGGTGGGATGTAGACTAGAATAATATGTAATATGGAAAATTTCACCTTCAGCCTGCAGCCCACAACACTAATAGCAGGAACTGTATTATTTAAGAAATTTAGGTCGAGTTGCTCAGGTTTCAGTTCACACTTCACACCCAACAGTACGCCTCCCCCTCTCGACACTCCCGCCAATTCAAACTCCCGATCTGACCGAAACACTGCGTACTCCGACGTGAAAAGTTCGCAGTTAAACACATCCGGTCTCAGCCATGACTCCGTAATAGCGATTATGTCCATTCTGCTGGTGGAACCGGCGTTAAAAAATGAATGCGTTTTTGTATTTAAACCCCGCACGTTTTGGTAGTAGCACTGAATAAGTTTGCGTTCTTCCGTTGAAGAACTTAGTTTTTTGAAGTTATTGTGGGGTGGCCCTTAGTGTATCTTAAGACAAGATCTCTCTCACCGTTGGCCTTCCGATCCCGCAGCTGTTCCTTCACGCTGTTCAGCTCGCTCAGCTGTGATGGAGTTAAATCCGCCTCGACGTATGCTCGACGGGAGTCTCTAGCCTTGCCTCTATTTCTGAGGACCCTGGAAACATCTTGCGGACCGCTAAGCACCACTTTCAGTGGCTTAAACCCATTTTTATTAGGTTTCCCGAGCTTTATTACATGGCTCACAGCAATATCTTGGCCACATATTTCAGTAAGAAATGTAGACAATGTTTGGGTGATTTCTGCCTCGCCGTCCGTCACATTAAAGTTGAACAACATAACCTGATTTGCGCGCCTTTGCCTCTCCATTACTTCAGACAAAATTTCCTCGCCCGTTGAGTTCGGAAGTGTTGATGGAACCGACTCTGGCCGATCAACAGGAGTGGGACCATTAGATGCCCCCTTCTTTAATCCAGCCATCAGTCTCCATGCGCTCCTCTAGATTTTCCAACCTTTTCTGTAGCACTGGGATCAATCGTAGACCCTCCTGGCATGCATCGCAAAAATACTTTAAGCTCCATTTATTCTTCAGTTCGATGATACGGACTTCAGAGGGAGTTAGATCCGCACAACTGTAGTGAAGCTTAAGTCTGCATCCATCGCAGGGTACGTGCTTTTCGTTGTCGACAAATAAACCGTCGCATTTAAAGCACGAAGCCATTATAGGATAGGATATTGTTGGATTGTGCGAGGTGAGAAGACGAGGCGAACAATACTTAAGCCTAAAATCTGGACACCGCTTCTACCACGCAGGCGAGGATGACAGCTCTATAGGAGGAAGCGGCTTCCTGATACACCCGCCATGCCAGCAATATTAAGTCCATTAAGGCAGTGTCCACGAGAGTGATATATATGTGGTCCTTAAGCTGAAAGAAAGATATAGCATAAAGATGGTACAAGTAAGTATATGCACCAACGACAAGCCACACTGACGAAGAAATAGATAAGTTCCATGATGATATTACACTGGCTCTCGAAGAAAAACGGACGCACTTTGCTATCCTCTGCGGAAACTTCAATTCTAAGGTTTTCGGTAGATAACTTTGGACTCGAAGGCAAAAATGAACGTGGAGAGATACTGCTGTTTTTTTGCTGCAAAATAATCTGTTTGAAATGAATAGTGTTTTCAAGAAACAGCCAAACAGAAGATGAACATGGGAAATTGCAGACAGCCGCACCAGGAATGAAATAGATTACATAATAACCGACAAAATGCAAATAGTCAAGAATGTGACAGTCTTGAACAGGCTAACAACGGGAAGCGAACACGGAATGATATGAGCAAAAATAATCAACATCGACACGGAAAGGCATATAATGGTCAAAAAGGTCCCTAGCAGAGCTTAGAAGAGGCCGCCGGATATAATAAGATTCCAACAGAGCATAGCAAACATACTAAACAAATCAGATCCACAAGATGATATGGGCAACCTGAATGATGCGATAGTTCCAGCCGTACAAGAGAGTCAAAACGAGCAATGTCCAAAAGCCAAGAAAGACGAAAAAATCAGTCAAGCCCAAAGACACAAGCCACTAGACAGCCGAAAGACGTAATGCGAGAAGCCAGAAATCGGTAACCAAAGCAAAAATAAAAGAAATGAACTAGCAAGTGTCCAAAGCTATAAGAAGGGATATCAGAACTCACAACAGAAACGAAATTGAACGGACTATAGAGAACATCAAAAGCATGAAAGTGATGCGACAGTTTCACGTAGAAGTCTAGAAAGCGGAAGAAGAGAAATAACGAAAGTTGTAGAGAACTTCTATCGGGCGCTGTACAGAAGTCGCAGGGAAAAAAAATATAAATGTGGACCTAGAACCGGATATACTATCAGCCGAAAAAGGTATTATAAATCAAGGCTCCGAGGAATTATCAGATATATCTTTAGAATAAATCGAATTTGCCTTGAGGAGGACCAAAAACAACAAAGCACCTGGAGAGGACTGCCTGGTTGCAGATGCAATTAAGATTGGAGGTCCTTGTTTGCTCAAGAAGATAAAGGCTCAATTTAACCTCTGTTTGAACAATAGCACAATACCGGAGAAATGGTACAACGCTACTGTTATAGAACTACACAAAAAAGGGGATATAACTGAGCTGAAGAACTACAGATCAATCAGTATACATACCTTGGACATGAAATCCGAATCTCCACAGACAACCAAACATGCGAACTAAAGAGAAAGATAAACCTGGCGTGGGCAGCTTTTGGAAAACTCGGAGACGTGTTTAAGGGCGACCTACTAATATGCTTGAAGAGGAAAGTCTTCAATCAGTGCGTGTTGCCGGTCCTGACGTATGGAGCCAGACTCAGAACAGCACATCGTAAAATGGAGAGATCAATGCTGGGCGTGTCGCTGAGAGATCATGTCAGAAATGAAGAAATACACTGAAGAACGGACGTCACAGACGTTATTGCACGTATCGCCAGGCTCAAGTGAAACCGAATGATAGACGGAAGGTGGACGAAGAGGATGCTGGAGTGGAAACCTCGAGCTGGATCCACATGGCTCAAGACAGAAAGGAGTGGGCAGAGAGAGGGGAGACGTATGTCCAGCAGTGGAGACAGAGATGCCAGATGATGATCATGATGATGATATTACGAAATTCGAATTTGATGAATTTCTTTTAAGCGATGAGATTTTCAATTGATACAAATTTTTCTCTAATTAAAATTGGATCTTTTTAGTCTTAGCGTTGAAGCGTTTAATTGAGAAACAAATATTTATACTTAGTTTCCTTGTTAACTAACGCATATAACTAAATTTGCACAAATTTATTTTTAGCATTGAAATTATCAGTTGAAGCAAATCTAATTAAAATTTTATCTCTAATGTAATTTTAGCATTAAAAATGTCAGTCGATGCAAGTTTTATCTCAAATTAATTTTTTTATAAATTCATCTTTTGAATTGGGCATTTTAATTGAAATAGCTTTTATCTCTAATTAAAATGTTAACACTCTGCTTTTATTGAATTTCAATTTGGTAAATTTATTATTAACATTGAAACTCTAAATTCATTGTATTTCTAATTAAAATATTTATTCTGAAATATGTCATTAATTAGCCCTTATAACAAAATTTGCCACTGACAAATTTAATTTTATTAAAATTTTATTCTGAAACAACTCTTATGACGATATTTGCAACTGACAAAATTCATTTTGGCGTTGGAATTTCACTTTAAGCAAGTAGTATCTCATTAATTTTCCACAGATTCACCTTTTGAGTTAGACATTTTAATTGAAATAGCTTTTATCTCTAATTAAAATTTTAACGCTTTTTCTCCTGCTGTAATTGAATTTATATAAATTCATTGCATTTCTAGTTAAAATATTTATTCTGAAACAAGTCATTAATTAGCCCTTATAATGAAATTTGCAACTTTAGGCTAGTTTATTTTCAAATTATTTTTTCAAAAATTCACCTTTTGAGTTGGTGATTTTAATTGATATGGCTTTTATCTCCAATTAAAAATAAACAGAATTTCGGTAAATTCAAGGAAGCAAAAAAAACAGCAGAAAACAGTATTTACAGATAAACTAGAGACAACAACTAGAATACTGCAAAGTGACGTTGCTAAATATATAGCACGTACTGAACCAACCAGAATTTTACGGACAAGAAAAATTATAAGAAAATTCAATACTACTTCCAGTACTGAGCCACCTAGTGTTACTGCAAACTTGGAACTAGCCATCGAAAAGAGTTTCGGCAGGAATCGTAAGATATTGAAACGTTCAATTCGAGGCAAAATCTGAAGAGAACGATAGTCGCTTATTTAGAGGTCGAAGTTTCACCGAATCTTCATCCACTTCCTCCACAGAATCTTCTACTTCTGTCACTCAAGAGGATGCGATGGAAGAAATAAAGTTTCAAAAAATGCGGTCATGGAGACGAAGAGAAAACAAAATTTAGAGTATTTAGGCCGATAACCGAAAATTACTCATCAACTGTCACCCTCCGATTAAGCGCTTATTCCAGACCTGCCTTCTCGTTGGAAAGCGATAGCGTGGATGACAATGAGGATGATGGTGCGGAAACGGAATATCAAAATGATGATGATAATGAAGTCGAAGATGATAACAGGAACCTCTCAGACGATGACGCTCCTGAATATATAATCTATACCACCACCTCAGTGGAAAGGACACATAAATTCGAGAATAACACTAATTTCAACGATGAAAACGAGGAAGATTTTGACAAAAACATGAAGGCCAACAAGACGGTTAGTTCGCTTACTCTGACGACAACCTTGAATAGTCGCAAGGAGTCTAATACTATACTTAGGAGTCAAATGCTAAGGACCTAAAGGAAGAGGAGCCTAATGAAGAAGAAATCAATGCCACGGTAGTAAAGCATAATTTATTGCACCCTCAAAAGAACGGCCCTTCTTTTATGAGGCAGAGGCTCGCATTAGGTAAGGAGGAAGTAAAAACTCGGCTGAAACAAAATTTGTTGAAAACTCAACCCGGCTATAGATTTAGATATGTAACATCGACAAGAAGCTCTTCTGATGGATCTTCAATTACACAACAAAGTGCGCAATTGGACTCAACGAATATACCTGACCTGGATACTACCACTCTTACGCCTGACAAAGTGACTGAAGAGGTTGATATAAGTCACGCAAAAGTACATGGAATCTCTGAAACTACAGAAAATATTGATATTACCACTCTGTTGGTAAATGTTCCGGCTCAGGAGAGTGACAATACGGTAGCTACTAATGATGTTTATTTACGACGACGGAAGAATTGAGAGAAACCACATTAAGGCCCGTTACGGACGAACCTATTGAACTCACTCATCCCAGTGAGATAGATGAAACAACGCAGGCTGAAGATATAACATCTTCTAGCGATGTACCGCCTAATACTAGTTCATATATAACTACATCTCAAGATTTAGAGCAAACAACTGAGCCAATTCTGAGCAACCTCACGGAAACCACAACGGAATATCATCGGCGTAACACTTTACGATCGATAAAAGAAAGGCCAAGATTAGGACTCGCAAAAGAACAACTGAGCCGTCAAGTTGCTCGAGTACCACCAAGCCAACTATACAGGGAAGCTCTAGGAAAACGTTCACTAGGGCCTTCGGCAAAGACCGACTTAAAAAGTCTTTCACAACTAAATCTCCTATCAACCATTTTACCTTAGGGGTCAGGCGTTCTACATCCTCACGGCCTCAGAACAAACTGTTATACAGACATAGCACAACTGAACTAAACAGATATACGCCGGACGAAGAAGATGATTAAGTCGATGATAATGGTGATGATGATGAATATGATGATGATGATGATGAGGAGGAGGAGGATGAGGAAGAGGATGAGGAAGAGGATGAGGATAAAGACAGTGATAATGATAATCAGAAGGAAGAGGATAGATGTAGCCAAAGTAAAAGACACAAATTTTATTTCTAATTAAAAATTTTATTCGGAAACAAGTCATTAATTAGCTCTTATGACGAAATGTGCAACTGACAAATTTCATTTTAGCATTGAAAATTTCACTTTATGCATGTTTTATCCCAATTTTCTACAAAATCACCTTTAGAGTTGAGAATTTTAATTGAAATAGCTTTTATCTCTAATTAAAATGTTAAAACTTTTTCTCCTGCTTCTATTGGAATTTAATTTTGATTTATTTATTGTTATTGTTGAAATTTTAAATTCAAACAAATTGTATTTCTATTTAAAATTTTTATTCTCAAATAAGTCATTAGTTAAAAATTTCGTTTTATCGTTGAAAATTTCAATTATTTCAAATTTAATTTTGACAAAATCACATTTATGCTATAATTTTCACTTAAAAATAAATTGTATCTCTAATTAAAACTTTGCCCTGCATTTTTAATGAAAATTAACAATTGACAATTTTTAAAGTTTCAATTGAAAACGTTTTATTTATGATATTCCATCATTAACTGACGCTTAAAAGGAAATTCGGCTTTGGCAAATTTATGGTTAGCAATAAATTTATCAATTTTGACAAATTTTGTCACTAATTAAAAATGTTAAACTTAATTCCGTTGTTGACTCTATTATGATCGAAATAAGCATTTAACAAATTTTCAATTGAAACAAATTTAATCTCTTAATTAAAATTTTAAAATTAGTCAGCGAATGAACTGAATTTAAATTTAAAACAAATTTAATTTTAGCTATCACTCTTTCAACTGAAACATATTATATCTCTAATTAAATTTGACAAATGTAATGTTAGCATTGAAACTTTAATAATTATTTTTAAATTTAATGCTGCTCTTGACTCATGTATGGACTGAAATTAGAATTTAATAATTTTAACGTTTTACCTCTAATTATGTTATGTCTGAATGTTGAAATTTTCAATTAAGACGAATTTTATCAGTAATTATTATTAAATTTTCTGGATGCATGAATCGAAATTATAGTTTTAGCGTTGGAATTTTATTTAAAAAAAATTTTTGACAAATTCGGTTTCATCTTTGAAACCTTTAATTGAAAATCATCTTTAGTTAAATGCTTAAAACTGTTTGATGATTATTTTCAGTTGAAAAGCAATATTTTTCTGATTGGAATTTACAAACTTAATTCAATCGAATATTATACCTCGTTAAATTTTTGAAATGTATTCCTGTCTTCCTCATATTTGATTTCATTGTCAATTAAAGAGAAATATTTGTGACTGTTCTGTTCCATCTTGTTTAAATCATTGCAAATTGGCATTGGCATTAAGTGTGACCGGGATTTTCTTTATCATTCTCCCTTCGTTGCCTGATCTTATCGACATTGCATTGCTGACGTAAGAAATGATACCGCCTATGCCCTGCCTCATTTAGTAAAACTATAAAGCGTGTCATATATACTTCTTTCGCGCTCAAAAAGCTCCTGTGCAAAGTCCGGCATTACGTTGAAATGTCTAAGTATGGAAATTTTAGGTAAAACGTGCAGCATACGAAGCGATGTGCACTATCAATAATTCAAAGGCATCGAGGGCCCGGAAAGCCTTTTCCAGTCGTAAAAGTATGTTTTTTTTCTGCGGACTTTTAGGGCCGGATATGGAATACGAAATTCCTTCCGATACTTATTTTTCGTACTTAAATTCAGCTTGAAGTTCGCGTCCCGTAAAATGCAAAGAAACATTGATAGTGCCTATTTGATAGTGTATATAGTCCTTACGTATAAAAGATTTATTTTGAGCAGCAGTAGCGTCACACTATAAATTCCGGGTAATTTTATGTCGATTTGTTGAAAGTTATACATACATTTTCTCTTTAACCTGCCCCTGGAATGTAACTAATTTTGATATAGCGCATATAACAGAAGAAAGTTTCTAACGTGTGTTTTATAGAAAATCTGTCATTTTATTCCTCAGATTGTTGACCAAATTGTAGTAACATCATATGTCTTTTCGTTTCGACAATATTTGCAGAATAACACCTTCTTTAAAAACGCGAAGGCTAACTCACCAGATTATTAAATTGACGCCTACTTAAAGCTCCCTCCTTACCTTATCCTTAAAATCGCTCGCAAGGATATAATATAACAGTCTGATTAATTAAATATAGGTTGCGACATATATAGTTTCGAATAATTTTTAAAATAAATTACATACATGGCTCCAGCTTTTTTATATCCACGGGTATACATTTTCTGATAACTGATATTAAAGTTAATGATGGGTATTTCTAGATGGTTAACGGAAAATGATCTGTTTGTTACAGTTAGATCGATTTAAAGAACCTCCCGCCTTCGGTCCCATGTGCGACCTGTTGTGGTCGGACCCGTTAGAAGATTTTGGAAACGAAAATAACGCAGAACACTTTTCACACAATTCTGTAAGAGGCTGCTCATATTTTTACAGGTAAGTCTCTGTCATATATTTTTACCAGCAACGAGTACCTTAACTAGAAAAAAAATCCATCTTTTTTTAATGATGACGAGTGTTTTAATGAGCACACGTTGATTGATAATCATGCACTTTCCATTCTTTATCCTTTAGCTGAATTATTTGGCAACTTAACTTCCTCAATAATATTAGGTGATGTAATCGACTAACCTTGAACTAACCCATCTAATGGACTAACTCAAATTGACAGGAGTTGTACTAAAATGGTGCAGAGCCGTAGTAGGTAGCTTATCTACTGTTCTAAGTTCTAAGAACCTGTATTATTTTTAAATTTCAACTTAGTTTTGTTAATAGTATTTAATAATATAATTGACAAAGTTATTTTGTTCTCAAATGGACCTAGCCTAAATATAACAAAAAAATACATATCTTCAAATTTTTAGTATCATCATAATTAGTGTTTCTCTCAGTGTATAGATCGCTGGTTTCGATATTAATAGCGCGTTTTTTCAGTGTATAAGATGTTTTTACATCAAATATAATTCGATCTCCGATTTCATTCATAAATTTCAATAATGTCGCTTCGTCAGAGTTCGTTATTTTGGGGTGTTTCGATTTTTTTTATTGAAATTGATATTACATTTTTATACAAATATTTTTTTAATTTTCAGCTATTCTGCTTGTTGTGACTTCCTACAAAACAATAATCTCCTTTCAATAATTAGAGCGCACGAAGCACAAGATGCTGGGTAAGTGGTTTTTATTAATTTAATAGTTTAATAAAAGTTAGCATTACAAAAATATATTAGCAATTTTCTAAAAAAAATAATACCTTCTACTATTTGTTTTTGAAGAAAAACTGCTTCAAAAAGTCTAATACATGTTTTTTCTTTGAAAAATTTGTTTTTAAATATAAGTGTTATTTTCTCAGCCGCTACAACTTTGCACATCATGAATAGAAGTCATCCCTTCAAATTTAATAGTCAGAAACTCCCTTTCAGTCCAAAGATTCTGACTACTATCCACATTTATCACCAAAAAAAAAGTATCGATACTCTTGTCCAGCTTTATCCTTCATTAAAATTAGGTATATTTCGATTAGATAAGATGCTTCATCAAATTATAACGAAATAAGTAGTTTTCAATATTTTCGATAAAATACGCTGAAACAAGGTGATAACGAAAATTAATTCTCGTTTTACTGAAAGCGATGTGAAAGTAATAATAAAAAAATTGCCCGCCACCGCGATGCGCAAAGAGATTTCGAAAGAAGCGCAGTTGGAATAAGATGCATAAAAGGTAGTTGATACGTTGTTTGATCGTTTCAGGCAACGTCAGGATTAGAGGGGTCTCCTGCTTATTGAGCCCTCACACGTTTTTAAGCCGTCTTTTGGTGTTTGAGCGTATTTGCGAACAAGCAGCGTTTTGCGGCAATATTTTACACTGTAATTATAGTCAAAAGTAGCGTTTTTCTCTTTTCACTTCCCTAATTTCGGAATCGGAACCCCGGCCTGCGAAGCCACACCGCGATATGACTGACAGAGAGGATGATTCCTCTTCCCTCCGCTCGGAGGATCTCAGGTCAATAACTCCCAGCGAAGGGACATCTACAAGAGACTTGTAAACGGTGAAGATTATAAAATCTGCATCGAATTAGCGCCTGCATTAAAATCTATTTCGAACCAAAACACAGACAGCATCATCCTTCATCTTAACAAAAGCATCGACCATCTCAAGGACGCACACGATCTTAGGCCTTCCACAAGATACGGCGAAATTCAAAATAGGCACCGGCAAGAATGCCCAAAAAAAAACTCCAAAAAAACACTTGACGAGAGCTCGGATATGGAGATTGACTTTTTACCGGCGAAAGAAAAAGATCCAGAAAAAGTTGAAGGCAAAAACCTTTCGCCTACGACCTCCAAAGCACATGACAAGGTCAAAGAATCCGAGCAACGCACTTCTACGCTCCTGGTAGCGCCGATCGACAAGGATGGTTTTAAAGTGCCTTTTAAAACCATCTTCTTCAAAAAAAAACGTGCGAGAGGTTAAGCTCGACATGGGCGGATCCCCCAGCATCCCCCTGGATAATCGTTACGAGGCCCTTTCAGACCTTGAGGACGAAACCAACAGTAATGCGTCAACATCGAATCTTAGCGACAAAACCAGAAAGATGCCTAGTAGGACAAGTACCCGCATTAAGAAAAAAATCGCAAACCGCGCTAAAGACAAAAGCAGGCCCATCACCCCTTGTTATTATGCAGGGAAAGTTAAAGGAGCACGCCGATCTCCTCAATGGTATGCGGCAAATGCAAATCAGTAAATTTACAATAAAATACGCGCGGAACAGCACGATCTTTTATTTCGAAGAAGAAAAGGACTGGGCCGTCTTCAAGAGGGTGATGGATGCATAGAATGTTAAGTATCACAGCTATGCCGAGGAAAATCAAAAGACAAGGGCCTTCGTTTTGAGAGGGTTAGACGGTAACATAGCAGTCCGTGAAATTAAGCGTCATCTCATCGACGAACACAAATATAACATCAAAAACATGTTCGAGATGAAGAAGACCAAGGACCCCCTATATTTAGTATAGTCACTGAGGCTACAGTGACGCTGAAAAAGATACAGCAGGATATAAGGAATATCATGAACGTCCGAGTATCCTGGGAACATAGGCGCAATACGAGGCTCATTATGCAATGCATGAGGTGTCAGGGTCATGGGCACTCTATGACGTACTGCACGAAATACTACAGATGTAGTATGTGTGCCCAAGACCACGAAATCACTGCCTGCAATAACAGCGAAGTGCGATGTGCCAACTGCGGAGGGCCACACAGGGCAATCGATTTAAAATGCCCTGTATACAAATATAAACTCGAATAACTAAACAACAGCAAGCAATCACCCAAAAAGTTTGTACCTGCACCCGCGCCCGCCACGCCGGCCTGGCAGGGGCGCGGTCAACCCAGCGGACAACGCCGGGGTATAAAAGGAAGAGGTGGACAGCCACAACCCCAGGAACAACACCCCCAAGACGCGCAGAGGCCGCAGGAAGAAGAAAAACTCCCCCCTAGAGCACAGTACGACAGGAACTTCGCTAGTCCTTTAAAAACCCCACAACCCACGAAAAATGCGCACCTTAAAACGATTGAGTGGCAATGCTAATACATAGTATGATCACTAATCTTTCGAACGTCATAGCCAAAATGAATTCATTAGTTAATGTCTCAGACCTGGTTTTTACCTTAGATGAATTTAGCTGCATGCTCGAGGCATGCAATAACGATAAAGCAAAGATTTTGCAGGGAACTATCCAATTCTTCTCTGTCGAAATCTTCAAATACAATATATAAATGGCGTTTAAATGTCCTCGTTTAATATTGTTTCCTGGAACTGTAATGGTATTCGTAAGAAACTTGGTGAATTTAAGCATTTCATGTATACGTCCCAATTTCAGATTGTTTTCTTGCTCGAATCTCGTATTCCTCGAGATTTCAAAATCATATTCTATCGAGCGTTTTGATAGGCCAGCAGGAGACGGGGAGGCGTGGTCTGCCTATAGTACATAAGTCACTGTGATATAAAAGAAGAAGGCGGATTAGATCTGTCATTGAGCATGTGAGCCTCGAGCTCGGCGGTGGCTTGTGTATTAGTGGCGGGTACGCGCCCCCAGACCTACGGATTACACAGAACGACTTGCTAGAAATCCTGCTACCGGGCACCAGCTCTATATTAATTGGCGACTTTAACGCTAAACACGTTGTTTTTGGCGATGGATATTCTAACCAGAAATGCCAAGTCGTACGCACTTTGATTGAAGACAATCTGGAAATCCAATACTTCAGAACTCGCGGCCCCACACCCTATATAGACGCCGAGTTCCTTCATACTTGGAGGTGGCATTTGCTCGAGGAATGGCAGGCGTCCAGGCGCCAAAAGTCATTGACGATCTTAACTCGGATCATCTTCCAATCAAATTGAACCTAACGCGAATTAGGCGGCCGGCAGCCTATGAAATGGAAATCATTTCATACAAAAATCTAGATTGGAGGCTGTTCCGAGAAAGATTAAATGCCGCCACCGTCATTCCGAGACAAATTGATTCCGTCCAAGACTTGGAGGACGAAGTGACCTCAATTACCATGAAGATCCAGCGCGTCAGAGACGAATTATGCCCGAAAATCAGGAAGAGACCGTTTACGGAAACTCTTCCTGACGAAATTCTATTCTTAATTAGCTCCCGGAACCGAATTCGGCGCAGGTGGCAAAGAAACAGAGCCAGTAGATAATCGGATCAGTGTCAACGAGCTCACTGACCTGATTAAGAGGGACATCCGTGCTCACAAGGATGCGACTAGAATGAGTTTCGTGAATGGGCTCGGCACGGGGGATGGTACTCTGTGGAAGCTCTCGAGACAAGTTCGCAGGAGTCCGACTGAGATCCCCGCGATTCGCCATCAAGGCAAGGATGTACTGAGCGATCAAGCAAAGGTTGAGGCCTTTGCGGACTTTCTCGAGGGAATACACGGAGAGATACCGGATACCGTGCCATTGCACGCACATATCATGGAACGGGTGACGCCGTTCTTAAACCACCCTTATTCAATCCCGCCCCCTGTTGCCAGGAAACTTCTTGTCACCCCAGCCGAGATACGCGATGTTCTTAGTCATTTGCCAAAGAATAAGGCGCCGGACCTGATAAAATCCCGAACATTCTCCTCACAAACCTTCCCAAGAAAACCCTGATACATTTAATGCACATTGTAAACGCTATTCTGCGCCTGCAACACTTTCCTAGCTCGTGGAAGATCGCGCGAATAGTGCTGTTTCCCAAGCCCGGGAAGGACGCCAAATTCACAAGCTACTACAGGCCAATTTCGCTGCTCAATACGATGAGCAAGCTTACCCAAAAAGCTCGTACTACCCATGATTGGCAAGGCCCTGAACCTCCGTGTTCTCCCGGAGGAACAGTTCGGCTTTCGCAGCGAGCATAGTACAAATATGCTCGCTGCAAAAATGCATTGCACCGTCTTGTTACTACTGGATATAGAGCGTGCGTTCGACCGGGTATGGCATAACGGCCTTTTATATAAACTATTCATCACGCACGAATTACCGCTGCATTTGGCAGCGTAAGCACCGTTAGTTGCGTCATATCTGGTCGGGCGCATTAACAACGCAAATTCAACCCTGAGGCCAATCCGAGCTGGCGTCCCACAGGGAACAGTGATAACACCGCAGCTATATTCAGCTATTACATAGCAGATCTTCCCTCCCATCCTAATACATCTCTGGCATTCTATGCTGATGACACAGCCCTATATTCTAAAGCCGCTAGCGCACAAGAGGCGGCTGACAATGGCAGTGCCCATATGGCACATATCACAGCATATTACATTAATTGGAAAATCCGTTTAAGCACTTCTATAACTTAGATGGCTCTTTTCACCCGAAAATATACCAACATCGAAATGCTCCCTATCCTGATATATGACACTCCTAACCCTCCCAAACCTAAAGTAAAATACCTTCGAATCATGTTTGATAAGAGGCTGACGTTTTGCGACCACATCGCATATATAAGAAGTAAAAATCTCATTATATGGGATAAACTGAAGCCTCTTATACTCTTATCAGGCATGGTTCCTTCCTCTCTCCCGGAAATAAAGTCATCCTTTATAGGGCAATTATTAGGCCCTTCCTGATGTATGGTGCACCGGTTTGGAGCTCTGTCTCTAATACCCAAATTAAAAAACTGCAAGTCCTGCAAAATCGCCAGAGTGCGTAGATAAGCTCGCGTGCAACTTCTATATACTAATAAATGGTGTTCGCGGCTCGCCGGCAGATCTTAGAGCCAAGCACGGGCCCATACATCGAAGAACCACTATCTTTTTCCTGGATCCCAGACCCCCGTAGTTAATTCCACCCCTAACCCCCTAAAATCCTCTCTTGAACATCCTCAGCCACCCCTGCTGACTGGCGGTAAAACGCCAGGTAGCAGGAGCACAGAAATTTCACCGCGATTCACGCAGTATCCGTCGCCTCTAGCCCGGCAGCGGGCCCCGCCCATCAGGTTCGTTAGAACATGGTGGGCGGGGCTTGCCAAGGGACCTGGCAACAATATATATATGGCCAGCTCGGCTAACCGCCGCAGTCAAGAAACTGCAACCAAACTGTCTCTGCGCTAACAACAGTAGAATAGTTATTGGTTTAACTTAACTAGGCAGCAAAGTAGTAAAGTCAAAATAAGGTTTAGTGTTTAAAACTAAATTAAACAATTACATAAAAAGTAAGTATCTAAAATATGTATAGTCATACTATTTCATTTATTTTTTTTTTATTTCACGGTTGTTTTTTTTTAAGTGTATCTAAACTATGTGTAGAGGACATGATCATGAATTAGGGCTTTATTGTTTAAATGATTATTTAGTGTTTATCCTTATTCATTTTATTTGTTTCTTAATAAATAATAATTAATAATAATATATCTTTTCAATTGGACTTACTAAGAGCAGTTGGCTAGCGTCCGTTTCTTAAAGCTAATTGTGAGGGTAACCATGGCAATAGAAAGGCGTAACCATAGCAATGTGTCCAAGCGGGTAGAAGAACAGTGTCGAATTGATCCACTTCTTTGTTTAATAGATGAACTAAACTAATGAAAGGTTTTCTTAAATATTAAGCTCTATAACTTCGAATCTGGTTAACGGATTTTAAAAAACGAAATGAATAAAAAAAAACGGTCTGCAAAACTTCAAAAAGCATCAATTCTATCTAGTATTATATGCATAAGAAAATTAACAAATAATAATACTTAATAGGGTGTGCGATATCTACATAATTTGTGTAGAATAAAAAATTGGGAGAAATAATCCGCATAATTATTGCAATATGAACAAATATTTTGAATGCACTTATTACCATAAATGCTATAGACTCAAAATCTCCTATCAAATTCAGGCAAATAAATCTGCTTACTTATTATGGATGGAACGGAAGTGGAGGTTAGGAAAGAGTCATCTATTCCGCCGCTGTAAAAGAGTATAAACAAATGTTTAAATAGTTATAAACTGTCAAATTCGATCAAGTAACTGGATAAGTGCAATCCAGAGTGAAAAGTTTGGTCCAAAACATAAACCAAGCAATAATATCGTGTTTTATCGAGTCACATAACCTTACAATGTCCGGCCCATGTCTTGAATGCAGCAAAACTTGCGTTTACAAAGAAAGTAAAACAGAACTCTTTGGATATCCATGTGATATCTGTCGGCGTGAATTCTGCAGGACCTGTATGAAGATTTCAACAACGGAATCAAGAGCAATTGTGCTTGTTACAAGAGTGATGCCATTCTTATGCAAGGAATGCCTAGAATGTGTAAAAGACATACCAGGCCTAAAGAAACAAGTAAAAAAACATCAAGAAGAGCTAAATAACCTAACGCCAAAACTTTGCAATGAAGTGAAGCATGTCAGATAAGATCTGAAGGCTTTAACCAAAAGGGTTAACGAAGACCTACAAAGCCTAAGCTATGCAGATGCTGTAAAGATGTGTACAGCCAAAGAAAATAATAGCTACGCAAAGCTATTATTTTCTTTGGTACAGCCAATAATGTCGAGCTTAAAAGCTGTGGAACCAAGCTGAAGCAGAAGTCAATTTTATAAAAACGAACCAAAAGAAGCCATGTTCAGCTGCTGTAAATATCGAGCCAACCATCAGTCAGCTGCAGGAACGTGAACGACGTTCCATGAATGTCCTGTTGTTTGGTGTTGCGGAAACCAACGAGGAGGATCCTATTTAGAGCAAAAATTCTGAAAAGCAGTAGGTTGAAGCAGCATATCGATGCGTATAGTTATTGTGGTAAATATGTATTTTTTATTTGCTTCAAATTTCATTTAAAACGAAGAATTTGGATATTTTTCAAGTGAAAAGCCTAGAAGTTTATTTATGGGAGATTTCGAGGTATTTTTTGACCAGTTGTCTTTTGCCATACATTAGTGTTGACTTTGTATTTGAATTTAGTTTTAGTAATCATTAGGCTCAGGTATTACTTCAAGTGAAGCTATTTCAAATAGTATTTGCATTAAGTAATTTAATCAATCAATTCTGTAGATTTAGTCACTACTACCAATTAGAATTTCATGTCTCCTTGACTTGAAGTCAAATTATTATTTTTTAAACCGTTTTGCCATATTAATGGTAATATATCGATTAACTATTCACCTATCTATCTGTTTCATTTATTATCTTTAATATTAGTATTCCAAAAGGGAAGTAAGTTATAAATAATAAATTAATTTGAATTATTTGGGCTCAATAATTGATTTATTTTGAATAGACCTAACTTATGATTTCATTATTTCCAATTTTTTTCCTGTTAAAAAACTGTTTTAATCCCCTTGGAACTCCTTGTTTCTGTTCTTTCAGACAAATTTTATTTCAAATATTTTTCCTTGAATATAAAATAGAAAGCTAGAAAATAAAAAAATAGTGTATAAAAATTTTGACGAAGGTTTATCAGAAAAATAATGAAACGCTCCTATATCGCAAATATTGACAATTTTCCAATGTTCCTCTGGCTCCCTCAAAGCAATTTACATACTTTTTTCGTTTTAGCTCGGTCTTATATTAATTTGCTCTAAACAAAGGGCCCTTTAAAAACTATGTTACGCTGCATGTGTAGCCGTGAGCGACTCTTTAAAAACATCTTTTGAGATAATTTTCCAAATTGCCTCAAACGGTACCCCGATTTCGCTTTGTTTCCGTTTGCAGAACAAAGGCACTGAAAATGAATTAAAGCCGTTTCGAGCGGCCCATTATAATTAGGGCTGTGCTATTCATCTTTTTATACCAAATAATTACACCACCTGAATCTTAGACGGATAGGACTTCTTCGGTCCATATTCCAGGGTGTACATTGTTCAGTCAGTGTTTACGGTTTAAACGTAGTTATTCAAAGTCCCAGATCTTTGCTATAGAAGCAATCTCAACGCTAAAAAAGCTATACCTATGAAAAGTTGATCAAATCAAAACGAAGTGAAAATCTAATAGAAACGTAGTTTTGGGCTATTTTCTAAAGCTCTGGAACATATATTTCATCTACCTGGGGTTTAAAATATTATTAATTAATATGAATGAAAACATAATTTAGTCGTTTCAGTAAACGACGCCATTTAACTTTTGCCTGCTCAATGAGAATTATTACGTATATTTCCATGAACAACAAATAAAGAAGTTTTTGGACCATGACTAACCCAAACTAACCCCTACATTTTTAAAACAGAATTCATCCGTTCATTTTCTTAACTCATGTCCGAGTCTTGCAGACATTTGGCCGAGGTTTCACCTGGCATTATCAATGCATTGTCAGATGGTAGACTGAGGGATGATTTTTTATTTATTTATTTATGATTTTTTTATTTTTATAGACTGAGGGATGATTATTTTATTTTATGATTTATTTATTATTATTTATAGCATCACCTCGTGGATCATTTTGTGGATCTTCCTGAATCGCATTTCTTCTATAGTCATTGATCCTATGTTCCTGGTTAGTTCCTGGGTCCTCGTCGTGTACCTGAAGAATTTCGTCGCTTGCTCCTGCAGTCTCTGTTCTAACGGTCTTGTCCCGGATTCTCTGTACAGTGTTCTTGTAGTCTTGAAATCTTCCCATCTGTAGTTCATGATTGTGCATAGCATCTTGCGTTCCAGCGTGTGTAACTTCTCCTGGTGGGTCTTCGCTGCGGAGCTCCAAACCAGTGCTGCGTACGTGATGATTGGCCTAACGTATGTGTTGTACAGTCTGATCTTGATGTCCTTGTCCAATCTTGACTGCGGCGAGATGTATGTGAAGATTGTGCTGGCTGCTATTTCTGATTTTCTCCTGGTTCCTTGTATGTGGTCCTTGAATGTCAGCTTCTTGCCCAGTATGACTCCTAGGTACTTGACGGTGTCCGTGTCCTCGATCGGTGTCCCGTTGATCGTGATGTGTGTCCTTTCTCTCCAATTCTTCTGGCTGAAGTTGATTAGTTGCATTTTAGCCTCGTTTATCTTCAACTTCCACTTCTTAAAGTACTCTGCTATCATCCTGACGTGTTGTTCTATTCGTTGCGTTGCTGTCATCTGCTCTGTGGATAATGTGTATACTGCTACGTCGTCTGCGAAGAGTGATATCTGGTTGTTCTGTTTCCTTGGTACATCGTTGATGTAGATGTTGAACAGCGTCGGCGATATCACGCTTCCTTGAGGGAGTCCCTGCCTTAGTGTCCTTGTCCTTGATTCTGTCCTGTTGATCAGTGTTGTTGTTGTTGCCCTGTCCTTTAGGTAGCTCATGACGGTCTCCGTAATTGTCGGCGCTATTCCTGCTTCTTGGTGGCCATGGCTTCTCTCCATACGGTGTTGTAAGCCTTCTCTAGGTCCAGTAATGCCGCTGTTGTCGTCTTCTTGGTATTGTTTTCTGTCATTGCGTGGTCCAACATCCTGGCAAGTTGCATGGCTGTCGATTTCCCTGCTGGAATCCGAACTGTTCTGGGATGATGATTCCTTGTGTTTGGAGCTCCACGTTGATCCTCTTGTTGAGCACTCTTTCGTATACTTTTCCTATGGTGAGTAGCAGTGATATCGGCCTGTACGACGCTGTTTGTGTCCTGTTCATTCCTGGTTTAGGGATGACGATGATCCTGGCTGTTTTCCATGCCCTCGGAAAGTAGTGTAGTCTGGTGGAGACGTTGATGTACGTTAGTTGGATAAGGGCTTTGTTTGGCCGTAACTTGACTATTGTTCACTTCTGGTGCTTTGTATGGCCTGGCTCTCCTGATGATCCCCTTCAGTTCCCGGGGGCTCGTGATTATCCTGTCCGTGCCCTGTGGTGGCAGTGTTTCGATTTCGTATATTGTCCTTTGCACTCTTCTTCGTGTCCTGTCATCTGATAGATTCTCCGTTAGGCTGCTGATGTTTGCGAAGTGTTCCATGAATGCCTCCGCTATTTCTGCCTTGTCTGTGATGATGCTTTCCACGCCGCCTCTCATCACTTTGATCGGTGGGACTGTCCATGGGGTATTACTGCTCTTCATTCTCTGGATGTGTCCATACGTTCCATATGTCCTGCGGAGTTGGTTTCTTCTCGCGATCTGATCTTGGATGTGTTGCAGCAGCTTGCCTTGCTTCAGGTCTGTGTTCTTGGGGACGTGGTGCTCCTTGGCGACGCTTATTGTCCTGGTGATGACTTCTATGGCTTCCTCTATCTTTGCAGGGGTGTCCAGGTCGCGATTTATCCTTAGCTCCACGTTGATTTCTCTCCGGAAGTTGTACGTGACTCTAGGTGCTGCGAGGGCTGGCTGATGTTTGATTTCGAACATTACTGGCAGGTGATCAGACTGCAGTTCCTATGTCTAGTGTGGCGTCGGATACGTGGTACCGCGCGATCCTTGTTCTTCTGTCCGGCATTATTGGGTTGGCGTGGTTCCTGTCGCTACAGTTCCTGAGTCGCGTTCCTGTCCTGTTGTCCATGCTGTTGTTCCACGAGGTGTGCTTGGCGTTTAGGTCTTCTACGAGCAGCGTCTTCGGATGGTTGAGTAGTCCTTCTAGTTCGTTCTCGTCTAGGGCTAGATTTGGCGTGTTGTATGCTGAGATGATCTTCAGGTGGTTCGTTGTTATCGCCACTGTCTCTATACTGATTGTATATGTTGCCTGCTCTTCGAATTGGATGCTTCTTTTTACGTATAGTGCCACTCCTCCGTACGGTTCCTGGTTTGGCCTGTTCTTGTATATCATATCGTATCCTATGATGCCTGGTGGGTCCGAGGGGTGGTGTGACTCTGCTAGGTATTTGTAGGCCTGCATCAAAGGTTGTAGCGACACTGATTGGTTAGCGGCGTTGGCTCCGCCTCATCCGCGGTCGTCTGGGTTGCGATGCTTGTTGTCTGTTGGATACCGTTTATTTCTTGTTACTCTCGGCGATCTCCGGAGCTTACGCGTTTGTTTACTATTGCAGAATGTCTAATATTTCACTTCACGCATGGCCCTTCGCTCGCTACGGGGGCGCAATCAACCCCCAACCCAAACTAACCTAAACTAACCCAAGGAATGCCCAAAATAAAGAAAGGAACTTTTTACACACTTAACCTTAAAGATATAATAAAAACACGTGTTGCCGCCGACGGGAATGGAACCAGGGCCGCCGTTTCACGAGCCTAGCATCTAACCACTGAACCATCAGAGCACTTGAAGGCAATTCCTTGGACCGTAAAGACATGTGAAAATTCCACGCTTTCCGGAGATCATCGAGTACAGCCGAGAGTAATGAGATATAAACGGTATTCTGTTGTGTGTTCTGTTGTTCGTGGGGCCTCTAAATTCAGTTTGTTTATAAATGTTTTCCATGTGTTATATATAGGTGCAGGACGACGCGACGTCGCTCCGGTTCTCAATTTCAATTGCTTCTCGTATTGTTCTTGTTTTGTAATTGGTTACATTCGCTATTTGTTGGCATCTGTCAAAGTTGATTTGGTTGTCCCGTTTTGGTATTGGTGTTGAAAGAGAGTCGATGCTATTTGTTTGTTATTAATGGCTATATATAATATAATCAATACCAATGGATAGCTAAGGTAGGTTAAACTAACATTTGGACTTAACGGAACTTTATTTTATTTCACCCTGTTTCGATTGCATCAGGAATCTTCAGGGACTGTTACTTAAACTATTCCTCCCTTATATTCGTCTTAACGTGATCCGAATGTTCTTAAATAACGAAAAATATCGCCTTCCAAATCAAATTCTCGGATCGAGGATGCGACGAAATGCGCAATTACACAATACAATAATAACGGTCGCGATAAAAACAACTTGTTTATTTTCAAGATAAATTTATTGTTTACGAGACAATCGAGCTACCGACCGACCGACAATACAGCTTTTAGTATCCCATAGAGACATGTTATGGCCGAGTTTGTGTCGTATTTTTTAAAGCTTTTAGTTCCAGCGTGCATTTTGCAGTAAAAAGGCCATTAAAACGTTATGCCGGGCCCTCAGCTGCGACACGAAATGCAAAACAATATAATACAAACAAATAATAATAAACTTTAGACGAATAGACCTTATCGAAGACATAAAAGAGAAATAGTTGTGCTATATAGTTCGGTTTATTTTGGCTGATATGTAAATTTAATTGGAATCTAGTTTATTATGTTGGCTAATAGATTAACTCTCTTTATTTTGGCAGTAGCCTCATTTGTATGGCCCACGTAACCTCTGCTATTTTTTAAGGCCCAACGACACGAATCTAAACCATTAGATACATACGTTAGGATCCGTTGCTTTCGAGGGTTTCCCCCGTTCTGCATCTGTTACTTCGACAGGTCTACTAAAACCTCGATCCAAGGTTCCGGACAACCTGTTCTCCAAGCTATGACGTCATCCGAGATCCAAATGACTCATATTTGGTCCTTGTTTCTTATTCAACTATACGTTGTACTGCCACCGGTGGTACCCGTAATTTTTCATATTAATCCACAGCAAGCGAGCCCAAAACCAAATATAAATCGCAGATCGATAACGTTGTGATTCGGAACACAAATCCCTAGCTGGTATGAACATAAACTAATAGAATGCGGCTTACAATGATATTATATGAAATATAGTAACGCAAAGAAATTAATTGAAAGACTATTATCTAAAAAGGAAATCATACGGCATTTTATAATGGTAGATGGCCGCAATTATTTTTCGTTATGAAGGACCCACTATAAAATAAGGTAGGGTTAAATGTTCCAAAATACCTTATAACGAGTTTGTTTTCATGGTTGTTTTAATCGCATATTTGACGTATTAACTCCCAACATTTGATTGCTAAAAACAAGCAGCCTCCCAGTGTGGCTTAAAAATGCGCCAATTCCCAAATTTCCACTCGACGAATGGAACAATATGTTTATAGCAACTGAAATCGCTTCACTGACTGTTCTCTCTTAACTACTGAGGTCGACGGACGTCGACTTTACCCGAAGGAGCGTCACATATCCTAGGGTCAGTCTTATTCACTACCAAGCAAAAAGTAAAGAAATTTTAAATTTTAAAAGAGGGTTCAAATAATGTTGAAATAATAAAAAAGATGTTAACTTCTTTATTACGACTTACTTTCGATGAGTAGCTTGCATAGTGAACGTTGATCTACTCGATCACGTCATCCTACCCTTTACCGTGGAAATTACAGGCTTTCATATATGGATGTTACGATCGGCCACGGGATGCCTGACATCTCGGCACCTAAGGTTTCGCGGCCTAAGCTCAGATCACCTTGCAATTAAGATGTCCCTGAATGGCCTCAGGCGGCCGGAAGCCATTGGGACCAGGGTCTCATACAGAAATCTTGAGTTCCGAGATAGGTTAAACAAGGTGACAGTCATCCCTAGGCAGATCGAGTCCGTCCAAGACTTGGAGGCCGAAGTTGACACATTATTCCGCAATATCCAGCGCGTCAGGGACGCTATTTACCCAGTAGTCAGGAGGCAATATTTTTTGGAGAGGCTTCCTGATGAAATCCTAAATCTGATTAATTTCCGGAACCGTATCAGGCGCAGATGACAGAGGAATCGCGCCGCTAGCGACAAACTAAGGGCCAACGCTCTGACTGATGAGATCAGGAAAAAGATCCGTAGTAACAGAGGTGCGGTTTGGATGCGCTTCGTGAATGGGCTCGGTACGGAGGATGGTTCGCTATGGAAGTTGGCGAGATAGGTCCGCAGTACTAAAGTGCAAATGCCTGCCATTCGTAGTAATGGACAGGACAACATAGACGACCAAGGTAAAGCTGAAGTATTTGCGGACTTCCTCGGATATTCATAGCGAAATACCGGACTCCGTACCATTGCACGCTCATATCGCGGAGCAAACCGCGAAATATACAGGAAGGTCATATCCGATACCGCCCTCTGTGATGGATAAGTTTATCGTGAATCCTTCAGAGATACGTGGTGCTCTCCGCCGTCTGCCGAGAGATAAATCCCGTACCTGCTCCTCAAAAACTTTCCCTCCAAGATTATTGTACACTATATGCATATAGTGAAAGCCGTACTTCGTTTGCAATACTTGCCTAGTTCCTGGAAAGCTGCGCACGTAGTACTGCTCCCGAAGCCCGGGAAAGATCCCAAATACACCACATATATAGGCCTATATCGCTATTAAATACCTTAAGTAAGCTTACCGAGAAGCTCTTTTTGCCCAGGATCAATCGAACCGTCAAGTACTGCCTGCGGAGCAGTTCGGATTCCGTGGCGGGCATAATACTAATATGTTCGCTGCGAGAATCGTACAGGACATCTTTGACGGATTTAACATGAGGCATTGCACCGTCTCTACTGCTCCTGGACATAGAGAGAGGGTTCGACCGAGTATGGCACGACGGATGGGCTGCTGTATAACCTCTTCACGGAGCTGAGCTTGCCTTTACACACAGCAGCACTGATTGCGTCATACTTGGCCGGACGTACCTTCTCGGTGCGCGTTCACAACTCGGTCTCGACTTCGAGGCCGATACAAGCGGGGGTGCCTCAGGGAACGATACTATCACCGCAGCTTTTCAGCTATTATATAGCAGACCTTCCGTCCCGTCCTGATACTTCCTTGGCATTTTACCCGACGATACCGCCCGCGCCCTTTACTCCCGTGCCTTCACCGCACAGCGGGCAGTACATAACTTGGACGCACCCATGGAACAAGTCCTGCATTTCTACGAAAATTGGAAAATCCGGTTAAATCCTAGTAAAACGAAACTAGTAATTTTCACTAAAAGGATAACGAATACCGAAGCGGCGCCAATCATGGTGCAAAACACCCTCATCCCTCCTAAACCCCATGCAAAATATCTAGGAATGTTTTTGGACAAGAGACTTAACTTCGGCCGTCATGTGGCCTACATACAGGAGAAACACCACATTGTTTTCGAAAAGTTAAGGCCTCTTGTCCGAAGCGGTTCCTATTTAAGTCCTGCCAATAAAATCACATTCATCCATCATAAGGCCGTTCCTGCTATATGGGGCACCAGGTCGCGGAGTGCCATATCAAAAGGATAGCTACAAATCATCCAGAATAAGTACCTAAGGGCGGCCTTCTCGGCAGGGCCGCGTACCCGGATTGGCGACTCGCATGCATGCAGTGGCATGGAATATGTGAAGGACTATATCGATAAACATGCATGCAAGTTTTATGATCTGGAAGTGCGCGGCTCAGCGAGGACCGCTAACTTGGCTACTTTAAGATACGACATGGCCCGGTACACAGGAAGACGACAGTTTATTATCTACAACCCAGACCGCCTTACACGATGGACGTATTCCTATCCCTGATCCTAAAAATCCCGTCACCCCTGGGACTCCCGAGAAATTGAGAGCTACCAGGAGTACAGAAGTCAACCCATCCCAACCCGCTGACTAGACCCCAAGAACAGGCTCCGCCCATCTCGCCATTTTAGCGAGGTGGGCGGGGCTTGCTAAGGGACCAAGATCTAGTATAAATAGCTTCGCTGAAACATTGCGAGAGCAGAATACACATTGCGCTCGAGCTGCCTCCTTTTCCCCTGTTCCGTGCAGGCAAAGTACGGCTACACGTAGCCAAGTGTTATGATGTTTGGTTGCAATTCCCACCTCACTGAGATTACAAAAGTAATCTCCGACTCTTTTGTGTTATGTCTTGTATGTTGTATGTTGTGCTTGTAACTTCAAACCAAAGAAACGTGGAATTGGGTTTTTCACACTGTTTTCCCCATGTTGCCTTTCTCTCATCTTTCCTTTTCCCCTCCCTTTTCCCCCCTCCTCAAAGCAAGTCATCCATTCGATAGTCAGTCGTCGACAATCTGACTATGCAACACTCTTGAAGGGCACAGCCCAAGTAAGATAAGATCAGATATGCGAGAATACCACCGAAAAATCTGCTATAAACATGGCCGGCATTATAACTGTCAATTCTGTTAGGCTAACCCAGAACGGGTTACCTTTAGTGACGCTATTAAAAGCGCGCGAGGGGTGCTTGTATATGATACAATTATAGCTTTAGGCTATGTACAGGGTTATCCAACGAGGACTAGACAAGGCGATTTTTTGACTTTCCTTGTACCTTTATAAAAAAAAAACTGAAATAGCCATCTGATGTAATTTTCTCCCGCGGATTCGGATATGTTCAGCAAATGCAAAAAACAATTGAACATCAAATAAAAGTGCTAGGGGTCACTTTGATATTTTTTTAAATGAAACACTCTGTATATTACTGCATTTTTGGACTTTCTAAAAAAATCTAAACACATTTTGTGTATAATATCCTATACCTATCTTTAGGTGTTTACCAAATATTGACAGTTGAAAGTCGGGTATTTTGACACTTTGACAGGCTCTAAAATCTAAATCGCACAAGATCAAAGAAAACGGTTTGCACGTTCCTAAGTTTTCATAAGCTATCGAATGACAGTATCTTCGAATTTAACCTGGAGATAAACTTAACCGGAACTTTTAAATCTCCGGATAAATTCAAAGTTACTATTATTCGATAGCTTATGAAAACCCAAGGTAGGAATGTGCAAGCCTGTCAAAGTGTCAAAATGCTCGACTTTCAATTGTCAATATTTGGTAAACAGCTAAAGATAGGATATTATACACAAAATGTGCTTAGATTTTTCTAGAGTCCAAAAATGTAGTAATATACAGGGTGTTCCATTTAAGAAAATATCAAAGTGACCCCTAGCACTTTTATTTGATGTTCAATTGTTTTTTGCTGAACATATCCGAATTCGTGAGAGAAAATTTTATAAGATGGCTATTTCAGTTTTTTTTTTTATAAAAGTACAGGCCAGTACAGTCAAAAAATCGCCTTGTCTAATCCTCGTTGGGTAACCCTGTACAGTACCTAGATTATAAGTGGACATGTAATGAAAGTTAGTGTA